>PVKE010000328.1:0-157796 GCA_004027555.1 Craseonycteris thonglongyai
AATTGAAAGAATCTAATTTTTCCATGGTGTCAGCAAGAAAACCCAAATCCACCAGCCAGCAAGAGTCTGTTAGTTCATCATAATTTTCATTTTTATCATGTATAAATGTTTTTATTTCTTCAATTAAGTTCACAAATCTTGTAAGAACTTTACCTTTACTGAGCCAACGTACTTCAGTATGCAGGATGAGATCATGTTCCTTATCTTCAGTATCTTCTAACAGGGCCTTGAAAAGTCCGTGTTGCAATGCAGCTGCTCGAATAGAGTTGATTATCTTTGTGACTATTTTCATAACATGTTCAAAGGGCAGTATTTTACAACACAAAGCTTCCTGATGGGTAATACAGTGGTAGGACATAAAGTTTGACAATGATTCATCTTTCCTGCAAAGGGCAATAAATCCTTTGTTTTGACCAACCATTGTTGGTGCCCCATCGGTAGTTATCGCAGACAACTTATGCAAAGGCATGTTTATCGACCTGGCGTATGTTCTGAAAGTTTTATCAATATCCTCACCTCTCGTCTGTCCTTTCATTGGTAATATTTGCAACAGCTCCTCTTTGACTGTGAAGTTACTAAATACCATTCTCACCATAACTGCCAACTGTGCGGTGTCTGATATATCTGTTGACTCGTCAAATTGCAGAGAGAAGCAGTCACATATTTCCAAGTCAGTCCTTAACTGAGTTTGCAAGTCCTTTGAAATTGCGTGTATTCTTCTTGTGACTGTGTTATTTGACAACTGTAGGTCTTGTATCGCCGACATAATCTCACGCTTGTTAGAATATTCCTCAAACAAACAATCGGCAGCAGTCAGAAAAGCTTCTTTTAACAATTCACCATCCTGGAAAGGTTGTCTCTTCTTTGCGAGCATGTGAGAAATTTTGAAAGAAACAATGGTTGCCTTTTTAGATTTTTTCCACATGTCTAGTGAAAACAGCCTGTTGAGTAGTTCAACTTAATTTTAGTTGATTTATTTTTTTCTTTCTTACTTCAGATGTAAGTGGATAATTCGTATCAAAAGTGGTATGACTTGTCTGAAAGTGACATTCAACATTATGTTTTTTCGGCACTGCAATACTACTGCCACACAACAGGCAAACGCATTTACCTTTTAAATTAATGCAACAATATGATTCCTCCCAGTCTGTGTTAAAACTATAAGTTCGTTTTCTCTTATTTGGTCCACTCATTTTAGGACTAAAAAAATAAAAATAAAAATAGTTATAGAACTACAATATCATCTCAAATTGCCACCATAATAATTAGATGACCTACCTCGCTTTTAGTTCATTTAAAATTGAATATATCAAAACACTGTGATCCTAGCTAACCGCCACGACCCGATCAGTCCAGCAACCACAATCAAAATGGCAACTTGGCATCTCCCGGTTGGGTGGAGGAGAGTTTAAAGAGCGCAGCGGCTACACAAGACGCGACATGTACAAAGGCGAAAGCTAGGGAAAAACTTATACATACGATATCGCAAACATACCAACGAATATAATCAACCTGTGTAGATACTCAAACAATATTTTAAAATTCTAACACATGTATAAACATAAATTATAGTTTTACTTAGTGTTTATGAAAAACTTCTGCTGCAGTCAAGTAATGGTGGGCGCACACAAATCGGGCCGTGGGTGCCATGGCGCCCGCGGGCACGGGGTTGGGAAAACCTGCTGTAGAGAATGCCCCACGGTGATTTTCTGTTTCTCTCATTCTTTCTGTTTTTATTCATTGGAAATCTGCTGAAAGGAAAAGCTGTCCCTTCTCTCCCATTTATTTATTCACTTACTTATATTAGTATGGACACATGGATATTTATTTGACTCTGGGTTATAATTCAATAACATCAGTGTTTATTTTGTTGCTTACATTGTCCCAGATTTGGTTGTTGGGAGCTCCTGCTTGTCGGCTCTTGTGTCGTACAGCATGTCTCCATCATTTGTTGAGCACTTTCTGACTTTTATTTAGCAGCACGGCATTTCCATGCCCTAGCCTTCATGTCAGTTCTTTCTCTAAGCAGCCTAGGTCCTTTAACTGGGGAGTGAGTGGTATGTATTTAGAAAACAAGACCTAGGCACTGGGTTTGTTCCTGGCACCTGTGCTCATAGGTTTTTTTTTCTAGGACTTTTTAGCAGACAGAACTAGGAAATATTTTGTATGTATGTATGTATGTATGTATGTATATGTATGTGTGTGTACACACTTGTACCTATTTATGTATCCATCTGTACACACACACACCTACTTGTATCTACAGTATATTTCTTTATGTGTCCATCTATAGATATATCGAAGACATCATGAGTTCCTCTATCTCCTGATCCCACCCAGTACCATGGTTCTCGGTCTCATCTTGCCTCTCCTTATTTCTAACTCTTCTCCAACAGTGAGAAGCCTGGCTCTCATTATCCACAATATGTTTACTAATTTGCTCAGTTCTAGAATATACATACTGAGTAGTTTCAGAGTTGCTAATCTATGCCCTTGCAAAAAACCAAATTTACTAATTAGAGTACAGCAATTATGAATATGAGGGCTGTCTGGAAAAAATCAGCCATAAATGCTTCTATTTTTTCATATGACATGGCTGGAGAGTTTCCGGACAGCCCTTATAGTTCTCTTTATCTTTATCTTTACAGGACACAGTCATATTGTTTTCCAAAGTTACTTAGGTCAAGTCTTTTTTTCTTCCACTCTGTCAGTGTGGTTTTGCTATCCAGTTTTAATACAGTCAAGTTCACTTGTCAATGTTTTGTGTCTCTTTTTGGATTGCCCCCACCTAACTGGTTACGTATTAGGTATGTGAAGCATTGCTGTGGCTCTGTAAAGTCCGAGCTGCACACAAGAGTACATCTGGAGAAGTGTCACTTATTCTCATCCTTCTGTCCCAATTGCCACGCTCCCATTCTCTCCACACTGTCCCTACCCACCCCTTTGGGTGTATGATCTCATTAGTTGTTGGTTTATCTTTCTTGTATTTCTTTTTGCACAAATGAGAAAATAAATTACATATATATTTTCTTACATCCGCTTTCTTATCAGAAGGAGAGCATTGCAACAATACAAATAATCTTTTGTAGTTTGATTTTTTTCACTTAACAGTATCCTGGAAATTGTTCTTTGTCAGTTCATAGAGATCATCCTCCTTTTTACTGCTGCATAGTGTGGAAACCTCATTTTTTATTCAACCACTAATCTCTATTTGGCCACTTATTTTGTGTTTCCAGTATTTTGCAATTACAAACTATTGCTATAAATAATCTTGTACCTAGTAGTTTTGTTTTGTTGGAAGTGTGTCTTCTGGAAAAATTCCTAGAAGTGGGATTGCTAGGTCAAAGCTTAGCATAGGAGCTTTATTAGGCATCACTCCTTTGACCTCCAAAGGGTTATGTCCATTTATATTCCACAGTGATGTATGAGAGAGCCTCTTCTCCAGAGCCTCAGCAGCGAAGTGTTCTGTCATGCTGTTACTTTCTGCCAACCTGGTAGGTGCGAAATGGTCTCTCAGCAGTGTTGTGATGTGCATTTCTCCAGTGATAAGTGTGTTTGAACACTTGTCTATGGTGAAAGGCCATTTTATACCCTTCTTGTGAACTGTCTGTTATTTTGTTTTTCCCGTTTTGCTCTGGGTTTTTGTTTTTGTTTTTTTTTGTACCTCAGTTGTCAAGAGTTCTTTATATATTAGGGTTAGTAACCCTTCTTTGGTGAGACGTATTGCAGATATTTTTCCCAGTTTGTCAGTTGTCTTGATATGTACCATGTAATTCTTTTTTAAATAGTCACCTTTGTTAGTCTTTTGTTACTGCTGCCCCTGGATTATGAGTCACAGAAAGCCTTTCTCTACTCATAAGTGGATGAGAAGTTCACCCAGGTTTTCTTTCTTCTAATACTTGTTTGCTTGCTTTTGTGTACTTAAGATGCCCTGATCCATGTGGAGTTTATTCTTGTGTGTGGTGTGAGGTATGGATCTAATTTTATCTTTTGCCAAATGACAACCTATTTGTCACCGCTGTGTTTATTAAACAACTCCATCTTTGCCCAGTGATTTGAGATTTCATGATTTGAGACTCTGAGCTGAAGGCATTCACTGGGGCTGGTCATGTCCTCATTCTCTGCCGGCCACAGCCACCCAAGTTCCAGACTTGCAGAGGAAGGAGGTGCCCCCCACATACTCCATTGTTTGTGCAGACAGTCTAGGTAGACTGGCCCAGTGGTCTCAGCACAGAAAGCCTTTCAAAGCCAAGTTCTCTGATGCCTGCTGAGGACAGGCCTGCAAGGAGGCCCTTCTAAGACTCAGGTCCGCCTTGTTGACTCTTCTGTACATTTGTCACTTTGGTGCTGTTTTCTAACGTGCTATACTCTTAACACTGTGTTCTTTGTTTCAGTTTGAGCCCCAGCTACATAGATCTGACTGAGTGTCCCTACATGTGGCCTTACTGCTCCCAGCCCATCTACTATGGAGGAATGCCGACAATCGTCAATGTCACGATCCTCAATGGCATGGGCGTCACAGGAAGAATTGTAGACAAGGTGAAACTGCGCTCTGGCTTGTGTTGAACTTAGACTTGGCCCAGACCTTTGTACCTTAGCTCTTTCTCCTGAAGTTAAAACAGGAAAGATTCCTCCTGTCTGGGGTGCTGGGGTATTGGAAGCATGATGTGTTTTCCCCTGAGTTCTTTACACACAAGTCAGGGATAAATTAATGAGACCATTTTGCTTTGGTATCTTGGGTTTGGCTCCTGAATCAACTAATTACATTTGATTCTTTATTATTTCCCACCTATAATTAAAAACCCACTTGTAATTATTTTATTCTTTAATGAGCACAAATGGGTGTTAGGGTTTAGAAGGTATGGTCTTTTTTGAATTTTGTTTTTATAACTTTTTTATACTTATTGCATAAACGTTATCACAACAATGAAGGCTAGGGAAGGAGAATAGAAAAATCACATCCAGCCTTAGCACACTAACATAAGCCACTACCTTTTAAATATTCTTTTGCAGCCCTTATCTAAAATGCATATTTTTGTTATTTTATGTAGTAGGAAAAAATAATTTAGTCTTTTTTTTCCTCAGTTCTCACTCTTGTAAACATTTATAAATGTAACTATATACGTAGCACCAATGTACTTTTTAATGGTTTAATAATACATACAACTATCAAACGTAATTTGCTTACTATTTCCATAATTTGCTTACAAATAGGAGGTTTTCAGATACAAACATTTCACCGAATATAGATTTTCTTCTGAATGACTTCCTTAATATAAACTCCCTGATTGGAATCCTGAATCAGGAGGTGTGAACATTATTATGGCTCTTTGGTACATGCTACGGAATTCCTTCCAAAGGAAGCTACACCACCTCACACAGCTGCCAGTGGAATACAGAGGGCAGTGTTTCCACCACACCTGGCCCCCGGCAACCGCTCCTACACTTCCTGTCCCTTTGGGTTACCTATTTCTGGACAGTCCATGTAGATGGACTTCTACGACAAGGCCTTTGGTGACTGGCCTTTCATTATGTCTTTAAGGTTCATCCATGCTGCAGCATGTGTCAATACTTTGCTCCTTTTTATGGCTGAATAATGTTCCATTTTGTTTATTCATCAGTTGATGGACCTTTAGTTTATTTCTAGGTGGTTCATCTTTTAACTTTAAATTGAGAGCAGGTACCTTGTTTAATGTGCACTTCAATTATTTGTGAGGTGACTCTCTTCAGGTTTGTTTACTGTTTGTATTTTCTCTTATGCACATTAGCTTTTCATTGCCTTAGCCCATTTTTGTACTAGAATTTAGGGTTTTCTCTGTCCATCTGAACAAGATCTTCATCTCATGGAGAAATTAACCTCGTGTTTTGTTCAAAAAGTTCCCAGAGATTTATTGTTTAATTTCCTCTTTAGTGGTGATTTTTATTTTAAATTAAACCCTAATTTAAAGGTTTCACATTTTCATGTAGTCAAATCTTGATTTTTTATGATTTCTTACTTTGTTTTAAAAATTAGAAACTTACTCCTTCCACAGATAAAATTAAAATCTCAATTTTATTTTCTACTGACTTTTTATGCTTGTTAGATATAAGTAATATTTTTCATGTATTGAGTTAATTTGATATGTGGTTTAATAGATGGATGAAAATTTATATTTTTCTCAGTTGCTAACCAGCATATTTATAAAAAAATTATTGGTTTTTTTTCAGAATTTTAAAAAATATGTTACCTCATTTGGGGAGTGTATTGCTATCTGGCTTGTGAGGGAAATGAGTAATTTGGGCTAGTTCAAAATCCTGATTATTGAAATACTGTAAGAGCTCATTTATGTTTCTTCTAGATAGTTTCCTTTTCTGTCTCCCTTTCCGTTTCCCTGAGACCTGGAAGAGCCTGGAAGGGCAGTCACTATGACAGCTCAGCCAGCCCTTCCTCTGGGCATCTCACAAACCCTCCCTCCCTGCCCGTCACTGGCTTCAGAATTTGGCGAAAGTTTGCATCCATGTCATTTTATTGTTTGATTCCTTTCAATTAATGTGATTCTTTAAGCCTACGACTAATTGGGATCTAGCTTCTAATCTGAGAGTTTTCATTTATTTGAGTTCTGTATCAGATAAAAGTTCTTCATCAAACCATATGTCCCTTTTTGTTTTTTTAAGCTTGGGGAAAAGATTCTTTTTAAAACTGACAGCTATCAGAAATAGTAGATTCTAGACTTTTCTAGTGGATGATGATCTAGACATTCCAGAGGCTACTTTGGATACAGATTGCTTAGTGTCTTTGTATAGATTTCATTTTGCCTTATTTAAAATATGAAGTAGGTCTCAGAAACTAGTGTAGGTCATTCAGGAATTGAGCAGTTCACCTTGACCTTACTTGTTTTTCTCTGCAGCCCGACTGGCAGCCCTATTTACCTCAGAACGGAGACAACATCGAAGTAGCTTTCTCTTACTCCTCAGTGTTATGGCCTTGGTCAGGCTACCTGGCCATTTCCATTTCTGTCACCAAGAAAGCAGCTTCCTGGGAAGGCGTCGCGCAGGGGCAGGTCATGATCACCGTAGCTTCCCCAGCGGAGGTGGAAGTAAGTGCATGCAGGGAGGGGCTTGTTTCCTTAACTTCCCACCGTAGCCTGCTGGGGAGGGAGGGCTGAACGCCTAGGGTCTCGGGTTTGGAGCGTAGTTGGCAGCCATGATTAGGCTGGAAGGCCATAATCAGTGTTCCCAGGGCCCGTAGAGCAGCTAGAGTTTGAAAGCCCGCTCGGTAATGATAGCACCTCTGATTGTGCTGCTGAGCAACAGCAGATAGGACTGTCCTGTGCCACGCTTCAAGCTCAAAGTAATGGCTGAAAATAGTGGTTCTCTATAGAGAGACATAGGGTTAATCCTGCCAGGCACGAGTGTTTCTGGAACAAAGTGCTTTAAATTTTCAAACTCCTAAAAGAAGATTTTGAATGGAACTAATTGTGGCACATGAAGGTTCCTTCCTACATTCGTTGTTAGTAGGAAGTCTTGTTTTCAAGTTTTTAGGGTTAAATAATAGAAATGCCTTTTAAACCCCAAAACCTGAAAGCTTCTTCTGAGCAAAAGGGGTGTGTCAAGTTTATTTTATTTTTTAGTCAAAAAATGGTGCAGAGCAGACTTCAACAGTGAAGCTCCCAATCAAGGTGAAGATAATTCCTGCTCCTCCTCGCAGCAAGAGAGTTCTCTGGGACCAGTACCACAACCTCCGCTACCCGCCTGGCTACTTCCCCAGGGACAACCTGAGAATGAAGAACGACCCTTTGGACTGGTAAGCAGCCACCAGACATGACGCTCGTCACCGGCCATCCTTTCACAGCAGGACTTGGAGGTGGTTGTCCCTCTGGGGAGCAGATGTTGCTCCCCACTGAGCTTGGACTTCCATGACCCCCCAGACTTTTCAGGTCTTTGTTACACTCTTAAGGTACCCTGTACTTCTCCTTTCAGACTTTCATAATTATGTAGTAAGAAGCCTTGAACTCACCCTTAGTTCTCTTTCCCTTCTCTTATTGAATCTGCCAGCAGACCCTTTCAGTCCTCCTTCAGAACATGTCCTGACTCCTGCCCTGTCTGGCTACTGCTTCTGCTCCCACTTAGGCCATTGTCACTTTTTGCCTAGATGGTGTCGATAGCCTCTTGATGAGTCACTGCTATCATTCTTGCTCCCTTAAGTCCCACTGACCATGCAGCTGCCCTGATCACACCTAAAAAACATTCTATCCTGATCTGTATAACACTCCAGTGGCTGCCTATCCAGACTTCTTCACATGCCAGACTTCAGGTATGTCCTCCTCAGGCCTCCAGGCCCTGCCTGCTCACAGCCCCTCCAGGCCAGCTGGGCTGGGTCTCCTGGGCTGTCCCCCACGCTCATTTCTGCCTTAGTGTAAGCACTGGAGTTTAGACTTGACCCTGAAAGTGAGGGAAAGAAAGAGCATTGAAGATTTGAGCAGGACACGTGCAAGGTCCTCTCTGCTCTTTACAGAGATGCTTGTGGAAGTCCAATTGGAGGGGCTCAGACCAGCAGCAGGCAGACAAGCAATGGGCAGAAGTTGATAGACCAAAGCACTAGCCAGGAGCCCGGAGAGGAGCGTGTGGGTTCAGCCCTGTTGAGCAGGTGGACTCTGAAGGGCTGAGAGGTGAGGGGGTGGCAAGTAGAGTGGCCTCTGGGTGTTTCCATGGGGCCTTTGGGTAGGTGGCTTACACAGCATGTGCAGTAGGAAAATGAGCACATTGAGGATGGGAAGGTGATGAGTACAGTGATAAAACGTCAACTGTACATAGCTGTCTTAGTGCACTTGCCCCCATGTGGCTTGTTCTGCATGTGCGTTCCCATGCTGAATCTGTCATGCATGTGGTTGCTGACCATTTACATGTGTGTCACTGCTGTAAGTGGTGCTTCAGTGCATTTCTCTGGCCGTTTCTTGTTGTTTTATCTCCTTCACGCCCGTGTCATGTGCATGATTTTCTGTTATCACCCATTTTATATGCCAGCCCGGAGAAAGCTGGTCTGAAAGGTCACTTCTGTGCCAGTGGCCAGACTCCCCAGGTCCCTGCTGAGATGGCGCTGTGATCCTGCAGAGGTGACCAGGTTTCAGGACTTCGCTCTGTGCCTAGGAAACCTATGTTACTAGTAAACCTGGTTGCTTCAGTGCCAGGGCTCCCTGTCTTTCAGGAATGGTGACCACATCCACACCAACTTCAGGGACATGTACCAGCACTTGAGAAGCATGGGCTACTTTGTCGAAGTCCTTGGCTCCCCCTTCACTTGCTTCGATGCTAATCAGTATGGTGAGCAACACCCGGGGGCTAGTCAGGTGCTGTCTGCTTGGTTGGGTGGTTGGGTGTTCATGAGACATTTGAAAGTGAACCACAGTTTAAATGAGAGGTCAGCAAAGTGAGCATGAGTGTGGTCCCCTGGGGGCCAGAACGAGTTGTGAGGCAGAGTGGTGCCTGGTCCTACATAGTGGTAATGGTGTGATGTTCAAGCTAGCGTGTGACACTGTCAGAATGACTGGGGACAGGGACATTTGTACCTTTCTATTTTATTTATTTTTGATTAGAAGAAACTCTAGCACTGTATTTTGCTTCTTAAGTACGTGAAATGTCTTTATATTGGGCATCACAAATGGAACAGAAGGCCACAGCTGGCTGTTGTCTGTGTACTAAGGGCCCTGATCCTTTCTTTTTTACTGCCTTCTATAGTGGTTCAGGGGGCAGACACCAAAACATGAGAAGCCCATGGCTTGCAGCAATGTCCTGTTGCTGAGAGGTGAAGTTTCTCACAGCTTGGCACTTTGTCCCCCAGGAACTTTGCTCATGGTGGACAGTGAAGAGGAGTACTTCCCTGAGGAGGTCGCCAAACTGAGGCGGGACGTGGAAAACGGCCTTTCACTCATTGTCTTCAGCGATTGGTACAACACGTCCGTTATGAGAAAAGTCAAGTTTTACGATGAAAACACGAGGTACTGATATGAGTTGGTATTTGGATAAGAAATTCTACCTAGCAAAATACTTAAAGTGACTGTTTTGGCCATCAGACAGGTTCACATGCTTGGTTAGAGAAAACATTCTCTTTGTTTAGTAGAGATGTTCTTGAAAGCTGCTTATAAAGTAAGTAAAATGCTCATTGATTCCAAGTACTAATTTAAAGAGTTCATTATCTTTCATTGTTGGTCTGAGCTACTTTAGTTTTAAATTTCTGTTTAGTTCATTTCCATTCTCCCACCTGTCTATTACTGAATCCCCCATTTCTATATTACTGAATCTATACAAATTTAAATGCACCAAAGGAACTTGAATTTAAAGAAACCTTCTGGTAAATTAGTTATTATTTATCAAGGATTTCCTATGAATACGTCACCGCAGTAATATGTTTTGAATTTTTTTCTTCGGAGCCTGTGATGAACTTTATGAGCTTCTTTCTCATTTCTTTGTTTTAATTATTTTTTAAATTTTATTTCTGAGACTCACTTTTATACTTGTTATTGGTCCTTTCTTGTTTTATTAAATTTATTGGGGTGACATTAGTTCTAATCCCTTTTTTTTTTCTTTCTCATCTCTTTTCCTTCACTGACCCTCTTAAGGTCTAGACTGTATACAGTGCTGCTTGTATGGTATGTAGGGTGCATTCAGCTTTGATGTACTCTGCACACTGGCTGAAGCATTTGTGTTATGGTAATGCTCAAACCCAGACAGTTAGTTTTAGCTGAATCCTGAGTGTGGCTGGGCTGGATTCTGGCAGAGGACATTTAGTTTTGTCGTGAAGAGAGTACGTGCACGTGGAGGTTCTCATGCCTGCCTTCTTCACGCCTCCGTGTCACTTTCACAGGCAGTGGTGGATGCCAGATACTGGAGGAGCCAACATCCCAGCTCTGAATGAGCTTCTGTCTGTCTGGAACATGGGGTTCAGCGATGGCCTGTATGAGGGGGATTTTACCTTGGCAAGCCATGACAGTAAGAGTTTGTGTTTGTGTTGTGGTGGGGCATGTTATTCCAGGGGATGCGAGAGCAGATGCAGTGTGTCTGCGAAGTCTTAAGTTTCAGAGAATGCTGTGTTTCCTGAAGAAGCTGGGATGTGTGGAGAGAGCAATTCAATATCTTCACAAAGGACACCTGGAAGGCTGGGTGTTAAGACTACACTAGTCCGTCCAGATTTTTCAAAGGAAATAGTTTATGCAAGCATTTCTAGGTTTAATGCCACCAGTAAGGTGCCCTATAGCCTGTATGTTCCCAAATAGGAAATATATCATAGATTCCTGATTATTTATACAGTTATGTTTATGAAATAACTTTGCAAATCTCATTAAAGAAGTTACTGCACTAGGGGATACTGGGATAGCTCAGCAGGTAGAGCACTTGCCTTACAATTGCAAGGTCTGGGGTTTGATTCCCAGCCCCAGCCCATGTAAACCCATATGCTGAACTGTGGCACCATTGGTAACTGCCCGTACCATGGCAAAGGTTCTTGCCTCCCATGCAGGAGGCCCCCAGTTCAGTTCCCACCCCATGTGGCTCCACCTGTGTGGAATGAAACCATGTCACAATTAATGATATACAACTACTGAGACTGCTCTGGGCCCTTCCCCCTTCTTTCTCTCTCACCTCTCAAAACAATAAAATAAATTTTTAAAAAAGTTATCCCATAGATTAGTTTTGAGAGGCAGTTTCTAAAACAACCTCTTTTTTTTTTTTAAGATTTATTTTTATTGTTTTGGCACAGATACCGAGACAGAGACAGAGAGAAGGGGGAGGGCCCAGAACAGTCTCCATAGTTGCACATCATTGGTTTTTCCACATGGTTTCATTCCACAGGTGGGTGCGGGGCTGCACAGGGCAGGCACTGGGCTGGGGTCTCGCCCCAGTGAGAACCAAACTGGGGGCACTCCCCAGTTCAGCATATGGGTCCATACAGGCCGGGACCGGGATTCGATCCTCGGTCCCTGGGGCTGCAAAGCAAGTGCTTAACCCACTGAGCCATCCCGGTTTCCCCTAAAACAGCCTCTTGAGCACTGTCATTACTTATTCCGTTCATCCTGACTTAGTGCTTTCAAGTCTGTGACAACTCTGACTTCTGAAATCTATTCAGAAAACTTACATTAACATAATAGCATTTCTTAAGTTGAATTTTGAGGGAATTCCCTGACAATAATAGCAGCTTCTTTCTTAAGATTAAATATAATTTTAGAAAACATATAGTGTACAGGATGCATTGTAGGGAAACAAGTAGCTAGTGACAAAATGTTTAGGGTTTATATGTTCTCATAACTTTGAACCACTCTTTTCTAGTGTATTATGCATCAGGGTGCAGCATCGCTAAATTTCCAGAAGATGGCATAGTAATAACACAGACTTTTAAAGACCAAGGTAAGGAATGCTAGTCATATGCTTCTTGTTCCTTCCTTCCTTTTTTTCTCTTCAAGAATAGTTTTACTGCATGTAATTCACGTACCATAACATATTCTTTTAAAGTGTACAATTCATTGATTTTTAGTGTATTTATGCAGTTGTGCATTCATCACCATTATCTAGTTCCAGAACATTTTCATCACCCCAAAAGAAATCTACATACCCATTAGCAGTTTTGTTTTGTTTTGTTTTTATTACTTCTTTCAATATTGTTTGTATGGTACCTACTTTAGTCAAGACTTCTGGGAGATGCAATGATAGGTAAGATAGCCTCATGCTGATGAGTATTTGTAGATATTTTAAAAAACTACTTCTAAAGTTGCTTAGGTTTTTTTGTTGTTGTTGTTACTGTTTGTGAATTATTCTGCTTCCATGATTACCAGATTTGCAATTGCAAGGTAGAATTTATTTTTGATTAAATAAAAATTATTTTGGAAGGGGTTCCTCCCCCTTCATCAGGGCCAAGTCACTCAATAACTCTGTGCTTGTAGTTATATTGTAACTTTAAGCACATAAATAATCATGTCTTCCCCGTCACTGGCTCAGCTCACCGTGGGATAGTGAGTCATTTCTGGTACAGATCTGCACAGGGGTGATAGCAGTGGTCACCTTGGCTTGTAGCCAACTAGTAGCTTCTCATTTTGTTGAGGGAGGAATCCAAAGTAGATTTAAGGGTTCATACTTTATTTGGGGGTTCTGGTACAAAAATAAAATTAATTACCTTCAAATCCTTCTTAAAGGGATATACATTTTTTAATCTCCACACAGGCTTTAAGTTGAATAATCTTTGGGTACAGAGTAAGAATTTGGTAATCTGGGTTATACGGGGTCAAAAAGCACCTGTTGTCAGAAGCAAAATTCTGTCCAACCCCGAGGCCAGGTGGCAACGCAGCATGCACTGTCCCTGTCGCATCTGTTTTACTGCTCTTCTTTCCCCACCAAGAAAATCTTGCTTTCTCTTGCACTTAGTTCCTAGTGGAATTATGCACAGAGAGCGGGAAATGCTGCATTTTTGTAGCCACAGACAATGTAGATGTTCCCAACATGGTAAATACTGGATTCTGGTGGGGACGTGCATCATCTAGTGCTGAGGGGCTCGTTGCTTCAGTGGCTTCCTGTGGCACGTATGCATTTTTGACTTCTTTAAGATTTTTTTTTTTAAGATTTATTTTTGTTGTTTTTGACAGAGAGAGAGAGAGAGAGAGAGAGAGAGATACAGAGATAGAGACAGAAAGAAGGGGGAGGGCCCAGAACAGTCTCCATAGTTGCACATCATTGGTTTTTCCACATAGTTTCATTCCACAGGTGGGTGCGGGCTGCACAGGGCAGGAACTGGGCTGGGGTCTTCACCCCGGTGAGAACTGAACTGGGGGCACACCCCAGTTCAGCATATGGGTCCGCATGGGCTGGGACCGGGATTCGATCCTCAGTCCCCAGGGCTGCAAAGTGCGTGCTTAACCCACTGAGCCATCCCGGCTTCCCTGACTTCATTAAACATTGCAAATTGTGCCATCTGTTTGAGCAGAGATAAGAAAGCTCTGCTTTGGACCATTTGTATTTGTGAGATTAATACATGACAAATGTCTTAAATCCAAATTTAAAATATGTGGGCATTTATTTAAAAATTAGTTATGTTTGTTCTCACTTTGAACAATAAGACACAAAACTGAGTAGCAGTACCTATGACTGTACCATACAGGCACCTACCTATGTGTTCAGCAGTAGCTGCCTGGCTGGTTGTACCTAATGAATACAGTTCAGGGACATAAGCCTTTCAGCATGATAAGAAGGGACAAAAGTTTGTGGTTTCAGTATAAAAGGAAAAAGTGACACCTTTAAAATTATAAATACTATGTACCACCATTTCAAGTGAAAATGAAAGAGGATATGAAAATATATCATGTAAACAAATTTTGCTAAAACCCAAATTAATGGCACTTAGGAATTGTTTTCCTTTCCTAAAGGTTTGCACTCTTGTGATTGAAGGGTAGATTTTGCTGTGGTTTTTTTTTTATTTGTGACATGGACTAAAATGTCAAGTTAAGTGGCAAATGGAAAGTAATTCATTCTTCTACAAAAATTCTCAGTGCTTTTTTTGTTGTGTTTCAGGATTGGAGGTTTTAAAGCAGGAAACAGCGGTTGTTGAAAATGTCCCTATTTTGGGACTTTATCAGACTCCAGCTGAAGGCGGAGGCCGGATTGTGCTGTACGGAGACTCCAATTGCTTGGACGACAGTCACCGACAGAAGGGTAAGAACTGATGGTGTGGCTGAAAAGATTGTGCCTCGTGACTTTCACGTTCAAGTCCTTGCTCCCCCTTTTCCCTGAAGAGGCAGTGGTGAGATGCTGGTGAATTAACAGAGGCTTGCTCATGAGAGACAGGTGCAGCTGGGGAAGTTGCCGTCACTTCGGTTACCGGAATATTTTGATAGGTATATAAGCCTGGACACATTTAATAAGCAAAACAGAGCTGCGTTTACTGCCTTCCCGTCCACATTTGCCGTCGTGGGGCCAGTGGGTGCCAGGACCACTGAATTTCGGTGGAGAGACCCTTGGCCGGTGCACCTGGTCTGTGCTCCTTAAGCAGTCCTATCTGGAGTCTGTATGTCACGAGTGCTACCACCCGGTGCCTCAGGTCAGACTGCTCTTGCCTGGAGGGCCAACCCCTGTTCTCCCAGACCTGGTGGGTCTGGCTGCTGTGAGCCTTTGCCAGTGAGGGCTGTGTGGTTTCATCAGTGGGGGTGGGGGGCAGGGAGGGAACTAGTCTATAGCACTCCTCTTTTTCAGCATCTCTTGATGCATCCTCCAAATTTGGGGATTTTAAGCTTGGACACAGTTTTCTGTTTCTCACTTTGTAAGGGAGGAAATGGAAGGGTGAACGTGTGAGATCTCTGTTGCTTGGTCAGATGATGACAAAACTAGGGCTGAAACCTAGTCTTCTGACTCCCTGGGTTGGAGTGGGGGGGGGGGGCAGATAGTGGGGTTATACCCGCTTATTTATAAACTGTCAATAGGGTTAACTGGGGAGAATGAGGCCACAGCCCCATGGATTGGGAGTTGTGTGGTGCAATCTCTCTCTGACTTCTAGTTGAAGCTGACTAAATTCCCAGCATCTTATGTAAATTCTTAGAATAGGCTTGGTCTTTTTAAAAATCTGAAGTGAAAGTTAAAGTCACAGTTCAAAGAAGGTTGATGTTTTATTTCCACGGAGATTTCTTTTAAGACCTGAAATCTCCTATAAGAGTCTTTATGAACATTTTAAATGCCCAAGAGTACTGTCCTGGTCCTTAAATTTCACATGGCCACATAGAGGACCTTCCAGGGGCTCTAAGTACCTCACCAGAAGTGCCCTTTGGTGCAAGAAGTGCTTCCTGGTGGCTTATCTCTTGCATCTCCTCTAGTCCAGGCTGGTGTTGATGGGACTTGGAGTGGAAGATAAGGGGAGAAAAGGTGTGGAAGTGGTGATTCCAGGATCAAAGACTGTGTGGCCCTTCCGTCTCCTGATAGAAAGGGTGCATCCACGAGGCCTGTGATGGGAGCATCCCAGCCCCTAGACCCCCCTGTGGTGCCTCCCACAATAGTGACTGTTTTTGCTTCCATACTTTGTGGCTGGGGCCCACTGTCTTTGAGGGTAGCCCAAATTACTAGACTGCATTTGTGTTGACCTTGAGCCCACCTCCCTGTGGAGTGCACACAGTGGTCTTGGCTCTGCCCTCACGATATAAATCTAGATCCTTCCTCAAGGACAGCCTTCGGGTGTTGGCAGAAACTTTGGTGTCCTGTTCTCCTCTGCTCCTGCCTGGAGCCCCATCTCTGGGTGGTTCCTCTCTCAGTGGTGCCGCTCTCCCTGAACGAGCCCTGTTCTGTCCTCGTCATGAAGGGCCCAGGCTGAGTGGTACGCTGGCAGCTTGTCCAGCCAGTGTACAGTGGGACCAACCTGCCCAAGCCCTGGGACTGGAAGTGGAGCCCTTGGCCAAGTCGTTTGCTGCTGGTCTCTGGTTGGCGCTGACCATGGGGAACTCATAGTTCTCAAGAATAGAAGTTTACTCTGACCTGATCTTCTCTCCTCTCATTTCCCCCTCACTTTGGGGCTAACTTTTAATTGTCCTATAGAAATTCCTTTTTTAAAAAAAAACTCATTCCTGAGCAATATGCTTGTTGAACCAACAGACTGCTTTTGGCTCCTGGATGCGCTCCTTCAGTACACGTCGTACGGAGTGACCCCTCCTAGCCTCAGTCATTCTGGGAACCGGCAGCGCCCTCCCAGCGGGGCCGGCTCCGTCACTCCCGAGCGGATGGCAGGTGAGTGGGCCCGCAGGCGCTCAGTGCAGGGGTGGGATTGGGCGCAGCCAGGCTCAGGTTGCTTCAGGAATGGTTCTGCCTGCCTGAAAATGGAGCTAGCCAGCCGTGCCCCTGATGGTTTTTCCTCATGGCTGCAGGTGGCATAGCTGCCAGTAGCTGTAACCTTAGGAGGAGCCTGTGTTTGTGAGCAGGATGGACATGTACTGAGGGCCCCGGGTGCCATGTGCTGTCCCCGTGCTAAAAGCTAACATTTAACGCCCCACTCTCACAGACAATGAACGGTTAACGTTCTTGAGCTCTTACTAGGTCCCAGGCACCGGGCAGGGTGCTTCACACAGCTTCCCTCACTGAGTGCTCAGAACGCTGGGAAAATGGATACTGTCCTCTCAAGCTCACCAGCGAGGCAGCAGGAGCTGAGGGACATGGAGTGACTGCTTGAGGCCACTCATGACTGCAGTTGAGAGTGCAGAGCGTTCCGTGGGGCCCATTTCCATGAGGGTCCCAGCAGGGCTGGTCAGCATGCTTTCATGGCCTGAGTATTCTGACCTTTCCAGCACTGCCATAGAATTGTCACGTCAGCCGTAGATGTCCTTCTGAGGTGTCCGGTAGCCACATTAAAAAGTAAAGAGGTGAAGTTCACTCTAATAAAATACTTTAGACCAGTATACCACAATATTAGTATTTATATATGTGACACTCAACCCCCTTTCAGTTGCTCAATAGCCACATGTGGCTAGTGGCCACAGTTATTGGACAGCACAGATCTAAGAAAGAAAAGACATTTTGAAGTTTCAAAATGCAGATTTTTTTCTTTTTGGCCTGAGAGTTAAATGTTTTAAAAGAGAAGGGTTTTCCATGAAGCGTATCTCCAGGTTGGATGCCTCAGGAGTAGCCTGGGGCACGTAACCATGGTCAGTGAAGGCTGCCCAGCCTCTGCCATGTGCACAGCGTGGCCACTCGAGAGGGAATGGCTGTTCTGCTTGCTCTTGAAGCACCTGGAGACAGGTGCATGGAGCGTGTGGCAGGCCTGTCAGCAGGAAGACAGACTAACACAGCTTCCTTTTCCCCCGTATCTTCATTCCAACCATCATTTCCTGCTGCCGGTGTGGACGCCGCCCCAGGGAACCACCTGCACCGGTATTCTAAGGTCCTGGAGGCCCGTTTGGGAGGCCCGGAGCCTCGGGCTCTGCCGGCCTGTCCGCACCTGTCGTGGGCCAAGCCGCAGCCGCTAAATGAGACGGCACCCAGGTGAGTGTTGTTTTCCTGTGTTGTTCCGCTCCTTCTGCAGTGCTCATGAGCCATTACCTTTTTTTTTTTTTTTCCTTTTTAATAAAAGAGAGTGGAATTTTCCTGACATTCTTCTTGAATAATCAAATCTTCTAGCTTGTCATTTTGCAGTGGTTATTTAAATTAGTGAGCCCCCATATTGACCTTTAGAATTGTGCTCTCTGGTGGTATTCTGCATAAAGAAGTGCTGTGGGTAATTAGCATAGCATTGCGTTTGGTCGATTCTTGCTGAAAAAGCTGTGATCCAACAGTGACATTACTTGAACAGAAAGCTCTGACTCCTTGCATTTGGGGTTCGGGAGTTGAGTGCTCCCCGTTTGCAGTGTTGACTCTGAAATACAGACAGTTCCGTCCTTCTGTTGTGCCCAAAGGGCCGGGGCTGCTCAGAGAAGATCTGTTCTCGGGCGTAGCCTGGTCCGGAACATGCATCTGTGCCCCTGTCCCTGCTCTGGGCACTGTGCCTGGTAGAGCGGCCTCCTCCCACGATAGGGTCGGTGCACAATGTGTGATGCCCACACATTGCCGATCTGCCTGCTTTTCCACTGTACTGTCTGCCTCGGCCTCCTATTTGCATCATTTCCTTTTGAAGCCAATATCCTGCTCTCTCAGGAAAATGGGGGCTTTTCCTGACTGGGGGTCCTGGCACAGGGAGGCTGGGGCTCGTGTCTCAGGGGGAGCTGGGGGGTGGTCTTTCCACCCCCCTCCTCCGAGCGATGTTGTGGGAAATGTCTCCTCACAGGCAGCACACTGCACACACACTGGGGCTTGGGGCTCCATGTGTACAGTTGTCGGTGTGGGGACAGGGTGCTGCTGTCTATGCTGGAGCCACCGAGAGGAGGGTGCCTGTAAGAGGGCCGACTGTGCTTTCCTGTTGTCCTGAACAGAAGCACTGGGCATACCACTCACTGGCCACATGTCCTGGCGTGGAACCTGCTCAACAGAAACCAGTGCAGTTGTGGCATCATCACAGTGTCTTCTCATCAGCAGTTTTCTTCCCGAAATTGTAATTACCGAGTACTCTTCCATTTCAGTTAACATCCTATCATCTAAAAGTTTCTGATAAGATTCCATTTTTACATGCCATCTATTTATAACCAACCATTATCCAAGCATTCACGCCAGATTCTGATTCCAGCTGTGATCAGCAGTTCCTGCTCAGTGGACAGTCGTTGTTGACTAATGTTCCTGAAACCTAATTATTCTCCACAATGCAGTTCAGGACTCTGAGAAGCAGATAACAGCATCTTTGGTCTCTGCACGTCCGCATCAGATAATTCATCAGATGTCCCCCTGGCCCATCAGGGGTGCCGATAACAAATCGCTCCTAGAATTTGATTCTCACCAGCATGCTCAGGAACTCCTTCCCGATACACCCCCCAGGCTTCACCTGCATCTCACATTTCAGATCTTACAGGATATTACACTCAGTCCTCAGAGACCTGGATGTAGATCTACATTCTGAATCTCTGGAGAGATTTGAGACAGTGTCAAACTGCTACTGACAGCCCTGAGAGACCCAGGGGTCTGTTGGCCCAGTGCTGAGTGCGAGTTCCCCGTCCATGTTGGAAACAACGGCTCATTCCCCCAGTGTCTGTGTTGAGTATTGGGTGTCCTTAGAGCAGGAGTGTCTGTCACACCCACTTGCAACCCCTGAGCAAGTCTAACTCTTCTGTCTTTCCACAAGAACGTTGTGATATCTCAAGCGATAAGGGAGCTTGCTGTTCCCACAATGGCCCAACTAGACAGTGCTATCAGCAGATAATTAAATGCATCACCTATCAGAACTAAAATACAGCCCGTATATATTCAGCTAGAGTCGTAAGGCTAACTGTCATTGATTTCATAATTTAACACTGTCTGTTTAATTTTCAGACTGATTAAACCTGAAATGGAAAGTTAAATCATAAAGTAGAACAGGTTGTAATAGTCGTTGGCATTTTCCAGGCAGTCGCCCAGGTAGAAGTACACAATAGGAGTTTATATCTTCCCTACCCAGAAATCCTCTTCACAGACCTAGTGTCACCCTGTATCCTGCTGACGTTCACCCTGATTGCTAGTACTGCTAAACATCTTTGCTTTCCCTTGGCCAAAGTGAGAGGCAGGCCAGCCACTTCCAAATGAAAAAGAAGCAGGAAAGTGGGAATTCGTCATTTGGAAACATGTTTAATTTCCTTCCACCTCTTTAGTGAGAAGTGTCTTCAGATTTCCCGTTTGCATTCTTTGCTCTTCTCGAGCTGCCCTCCTGAGCTGTCCACTGCGCTTTGCAGCGTAGCAGCCTGTGTTCTTCAGGTGTACGTTATATTGGCCTGAGCAGGTTCTTCAGAGCCCAGGGTTAATCAGAACCGCACGTTTCACAGCACACGCTTTCTTTCCTCCTCGTGCCGCCCCAGCAGCAGGGCAGATAGGTGCCCATCCCACTTGCCTCTCAACTCCTCCGTGCCTGTATGTCTGCTTTATTCTTTCTCCTGATGATGGTGCCCTTGAGGACAGAATGATGTCTCAGCCCGGCACCCGTGTGGCCACCTTTGCTGCACTGGTTTGAATTCTTCAGAAAGTAGGCTCTGCAACTCCAGTGTCTCAAGGCGAGACTGCCTCACTGTCAGCCTGGCCTGTGGCCATGAGCCCTGGCTTCTGTTCCTGCCATCTATCCACAAACTCCTTTCAGAGGCTGACGTGTGGTTTCCTCCCTCAGCGCTTGTTGAACTAACTACCCAGGTAGCAGGGTTACAAACCCAGTAGAACTGAGCCCTGCTCAGGACATACAAATCTAATGGGTATGGACATGACTTTGACATTTCTGTCTTGGGACCTGGAAGTTGTCACTATGGTTGTTACACAGTTGTATTTAGGTAGATGTAGATGGGACATCATTTCACATTTGCATCTTTAAACTGCTTTGTGTCTTAGATATTGACTAAACTTCCACCACTAGTACTGTACTTATTTTTATTTTGTTTTAATTCATTTTCTTGAAGTAATCTTTGGAAACATCAGAAGTTACTCTCCATTGACCTGGACAAAGTGGTATTACCCAACTTTCGATCGAATCGCCCCCAAGTGAGACCCTTGTCTCCTGGAGAAAGTGGTGCCTGGGACATTCCTGGAGGTCAGTTCTTAGGTGCTTTATTGTTGTGCTATTAATAAATCACAGTCTAGTTCAAAGTCATCTCTGTCCTTCCCTCAGGCAGTAGGGCAGAGTGTTTCTGCGTCTCTCCTTCCTGAGAACCATAGTGGTCCTAGCTTTCCTTGTGGTGCAAATCAACAAGGCCGTACGCAGGCCTAAGAGGTTAACACACCATTGTCTCTCTCAGAAAATTCTGTGATTTTCAAACTTGAGTTTCTTTTATGATGGCCTGATATTACACTTAAAATTTTCCGATAGAGTAACTTGCACATTCCTAACTTCTGCAAACAAACATGTATTACATAACCCAGGGGAGGCCTGTCACCAGCTCGTTTTGGTCCCTGGCTCCTGAATCTTTAGCCCAGAGATCTCCCCTGATTCTCTGCCCTACCCCACCTGGGTGGCACTTCACTGGGCTTGGAGTCTCAGTTATATTCAAGGGGTTTGGTTCTGTTTCTTGACCCCAAGTGACATCGCATGGGTCCTGTACCCTTAATGGCCTTTGGCCTGACTGGCCTGTCTGGGGCAGGCCCTGCTTCACTACAACTGCTGCCAAGTCATCCCAGCAGAGTGGGCAGCTCTCGCTCTGGAAACCTCCCCGCCCTGTCCAGGAGTTTACAGTTCCCAAGGGGGGTGTCTCCCGATTCCAGGAATTAGCCAGAAGCCCTGGGGACCGGAAAGGGTTACCCCGTGCATGCGGTCCAACCTTGGGGCCTGTGTGTGGTGACACCAAGCTCCTTAGGGCCTTGACTGCAGGTCATGGGGCGCACTGAAGACAGTTAATTCTGGAATCCCAGCGGTCCTCGGTCATAGTCATTCGACTACATCCAGGGTTCTGTAATGGACATGCTTAGTCTCTAACCACAAGTCTTGTCTGTGGAAGCCTTTCCCAGGAGGGTAGGGGCACGGCCAGCCGTCCCTACCTCCCTGCCTGGCCTCCTCCCTCTTCCTCCCACTCAGCTAGCACGACACCAGCACTCCCTCCTTCCCAGCATCCAGACTCATCCATCTTCCATTGTTTTTAAACAAAAAGCAGCCCTGACAGCCCTGTTGTAGATTGTTGCAGGAAAGGCCTGTCCTGGTCTCTGTCTGAGGTGAGCACAGGGAGGCGGGCTGTAGACCTCACTGCACCCCTGCCCTGCCCCCACAGCACAGCTAATCTGAGAATGCAGCTGTAGATCACTTCCCTTCATTCTCCACTCATGGCCTGGCTTAGTGTAGTTTAAAAATGTTTGCCCTGCAAGGCCAGCTAAGGAAATTAGTTAGCACTTCTGTCCAGTGAGTCTGCCTCTCTGGGGAGGAGGCTGTGGTGTTAACTGGTCGCTCACTGCTGTCCTCTTGCAGGGATCATGCCTGGACGCTACAACCAGGAGGTGGGACAGACCATTCCTGTCTTCGCCTTCCTGGGAGCCATGGTGGTCCTGGCGTTCTTTGTGGTGCAAATCAACAAGGCCAAAAGCCGGCCGAAACGGAGGAAACCCAGGGTGAAGCGCCCGCAGCTCATGCAGCAGGTTCACCCGCCAAAGACCCCTTCTGTGTGACGGCAGCCCCTGACCGTGCAAGCCACAGAATTTCCCGACGGCCTTGGTGGGCAGGAGGAGCTGTGGAGTTTCCAGAGGGGCTGCCTGCTTACGGGGAGCGGGCCTGCGCTAGGGAGTCCGTTCTAAGTGGGCCTCCCCCCGTGACACACGGAGGTTCGCGGACATCTTGCTGTGGCCGGGGGCCCTCAGGAGGGGCTCCAGCCAGCCACTGCGTGCACCCACCTCGCAGAACTTCAGAAGGTGGTCTGGGGTCTCCCGCCCAAGAGGGAGGATGTACTTTTAAACAATGACACAACTCTGACCAAGCTAATATATGCTCGTTAAGGCTATTTTCTATATTTATTGTTGGGAAAAAAGTCACTTTAAAAACTTGTGCTATTTGAAGGCAAAGCTATTTTTTTTGTCAAAGGAATGCCGTTTTTTACTATTTCATCATGAGGAATAACAGATTCAGTGATCTTTTTGATGAAAGGACGGGCTGAGATTTGAAGGCAAATTGCACAGACCTGTGAAGCATAGACCTTTGCTTTATTTTTATACGTCTCAACTGCCATCATGTTTTGTAATTTGGGGTCTTGACTTCACCATTGTCGGTGAAGAAAATTTTCAATAAATATGCATTACCTGTATGAAGCTAAAATGAATTGTGTCACTGGCTCTTTTTCCACCTTTTCCATTTCTCTTTGATGACAACTGCAATGGGTTCTGAATCTGCATGTTAATTTTTTGTTGCCATGAAATTCATATACTATAAAAACCTTCATTTTAAATTATACAATTCAGTGGTTTTTGGTATATTCATGGGTTGTGTAATCATCTTGCCCATAAGTCCAGAACATTTTCATCACCCCCAAAAGAAAATCTACCCGGGAAGCCAGGATGGCTCAGCAGGTTAAACACTCGTTTTGCAGCCCCAGGGACCGAGGATCGAATCCCAGCCCTGGCCTGTACAAGCCCATATGCTGAACTGGGGTGTGCTTCCCATGCGAGAGGCCCCCAGTTTAGTTCTCGCCCCTGCCCCCCTCCCCTGAGTTTGGCCCTTGGCTTGAGGGGGGGTGCCTCCCCCCAGACCGGTTCCCGCCCTGCACGGCTCCCACCCACCTGTGTGGAACAAAACCATGTTGAAAACTGATGACATGCAACTATGGAGACTGCTCTGGGCCCTCCCCCTTCTCTCTCTCTTTCTGTCAAAAACAATGAAATCTTAAAAAAAAGAAAAAGAAACCCTATACCTTTTGGCAAGTCAGCCTCTCTTTCCTTCTCCAGATACCTGTGGCAGCCACTAAGTTGCTCTGTCTGGATTTGCCTGTGCTGAACATTTCGTATAAACAGAACCACATTACTTACACATAGACTTTTGTGACTGGCTTCTTTTCAACTCGGCATGTTTTCAGGACTCACTCCTGTTGTAGCAGGCCAGCACGTGGTTCCTTTCTATGGCAGGGTAACATTCCATTGCATGGACAGACCTCGATTTGTTTCTTCATCTTTCAGTTGATGGATGTTTGAGTTGTTTCCACTTTCTGGATACCGTGAGTAACGCTGCTCTGAGCGATTGTGTACAGGTTTTCATGTGGGTGTGCATTTTCATTTCTGTTGGGTAGGTACCTAGGAGTAAAATCATGTAGCTCTTGGGCCTAACTTTTTGAGAAACTACCAAGGTCTTTTGTTTCCAAAGTGGCCGCCCCATTTTCCATTCCCACCAGCCGTGTATGAGGGTTCCAGTTTCTCTAGCTCCTCGCCAACACTTGCTACTGTCTATCTTCTTGATTCTTGCCGTAGTATTGGGTGTGAAGTGATATCTCACTGTGGCTTTGATTTGCATTTCCCTAAAGACTAAAGATTTTGAGCATTTTTTCATGTGTGTCTTGGCCATTTGTATATCCTTGGAGAAATGTCTATTCAGAGCCTTTGCCCATTTTGTAATTGAGTTGTCTTCTTATTAACTTGTAAGAGTTCTTTATATTTTCTAGATACAAGTCTTTATATTTTCTAGATACAATATGTATATTTTCAGATACATAACTTACAAATACAAGTGCGGGGGTGGGGTGGGGGGGGTGCCGCAAAAAGACTGAAATGATCTTCTGAAGGGCGGGCCCCTTGTAGTACCGGTTTCCCCGGCTAGGTGAGTGTTCTAGGAACCCATCTGCATCAGTGTACCAGCTGGCTGTGTTCAGCTTCAACGAAATTTTTTTGGAGACTTTTTCAACATATTTGCCCATTTCATGATGGATGATTTACACGAATAAGGTGCGTCATGACAACGCACCTGCCCACACCGCTAAGTGTTTAGCAATTTTTGACCAGAAGCTGGGTGAACTCCCTGTCGCCCAGTCTCACCCAGAGCGACTTTTTTTTTTATTTCCCTGGATAAGAAAAGTCCTCAAAGGGAAATATTTTGCTGATGTGGAAGAGATGGAACAAAAAAAATGACAAAAGCACTACTAAATGGCATCAAAGTCAACGAATTCCAAAACTGTTCTGAGCAGTGGAAAAAGCATCTTGATGGGTATATTGCATCAGAGAGAAGGAAGGTGACTGAAGTTTAAATGTGAGAATAAATACACCATTTTTTATAAATAAATTCCAGGCTTTTTGGGTCTCCCCTCATATTTTCTTTTATTCTGTTGTCTTTTTTACCTTCCTGGTGGTGTCCTTTGAAGCATAACATTTTTTCATTTTGATCAAGTCTATTTTACCTACAAGATACTGTTTCTAAGTAACCAATCCAAGGCAGCCTGTTAATTTGTAACCCCTCCCTGCCCACTCTCTTCTCTTTACTGTCGGAATATCAGCCTTTACATCACAGCTAAGGACAGACTGAATGGAAAGAGGTGGGCAGAGGCCACTTGGGATCGGGGTGCTGATGAGGTTCTGGAAAGGTGACCAAGGGACAAGGCAGGAGCCGCTAAGGCCCCCGTCTCCTGTGATACATTTCCCGTGGCAGGTCACACTGGCTGCTGTTGCTTTGGAGAAATGGCCGCGGGCCCACGAGGCAGCCTTGAGAACACAGGCACTTCGGCTCACAGTCGCGTGCCATCCGCCGAGAGGAGCTGTGGTGCAGTATCAGAAGGAGGGTGCTTGTCAGCGCTGTGTTACAAAGCCCACTGGTCCCCCTGCCTGGACAGCTGTGGACGGCTCCCCATCCATCTGCTCCTCAGTACTGTGCAGGCTGGGGTCACAGCCCATCCGTTTCCCACCAGGGAACGTGGACATGGCCCTGGTGTAGGACAGCGGGTCACGGGGCTGGGACACGCCACAGTGCCCGGGCCCTGTCTCAAGGATGGCACATCTTGATTTTACTGGAGAAACCTGAAATTTATGGAGTATGTGAAACTTCCCAGTTTTAATGTTGGCCCATGACTGAACTAGAGGAGGTTTTGTATAAACGAGATAAAGCTGCTCCGTCTCTGTTGTTCAGTCATGCAAACACTGGGTGAGGTGACTGGAATGGAGTTGTGGAGCCCACGCGGGAGCAGGCTGTTCCGTGCCCCGTGCCGGCCGCTGGTCTCTCAGGGGACCTGGATATCTCACGCGACAGATGGCATGTGGACCTGTGTTCTCCCCTGTTCCTCCCTGAGGTCTGCGTCTACATGTGTCACCTGCCTTTGGGACCCACCCTCCTGCTCCTGTCTCCTCCCTGTGCCAAGGGTGCTCGCAGCCCTTGCGCTCTCTCCAGAGACGGGGGCTCCCATGTGGGTGGGGTGGCCTGGCTAGGATTGAGCACATGGCTGTCTCAGCGTGCTCACTTTGGTTTGGGCATTTGAAGGGTCACGTAGTTGGGACAAGAGAGGACAGAGATGGACAAGCATGGACACTGCGACATGGAGGCAAAGTCAAGAACAGAACAGAGTTGTTAAGGGACCAAGATTTTTAGGGACCTGTGATCACTGCAGCTGCGTGAGGGATGATCAAGGTGAAGTTCACTAGCAGCAGCTACAGGACTGTGGCTGGTCTTTGACTCAAGGGCAGCTTTGTGCAGTACTGAAGCCCTGGGGCATGGACCGGGTGCCCAGGAACCAGCTGGCAGCTGTGGGCTGTGCCTGCCAGAGGCGGCGTTAATACTGTAACAGTAACAGAGGGAAAGGCCGCAGCCAGGATGGTACCGTTAGGGGCCGGGTGCCAGAGTCACTGCGCTCAGCAGAGCATGTGCGCTAATTCCATTTGGGCACAAACACTGGCTGGGAGGCCTCGTGGGCCCCGTTTCATGGAGGAAATGGCCCAGAGAGATGGGCTCGGTATCTGCCAAAATGACACAGATGGCAGCGCAGGCAGGACGGGAACAGAGCCTGAGTGCCTCACCTCTGTCCCTCCTGCTGGTGTCCACGTGGTGTCCCATGTCTGCCTCTTCAGGGACTGCGACACACTGGGAGGATGACTGGACCAGGGGTGGCGTTGCAGGAGAATGATGTGGACGAAGGAGCAGGTGAGACTGAACAGGTGGGGCAGCGTCCACAGAAGGGAGTGCATCTCTGGGAAGACTGATCGGTGGGGTCCAGCGCGCCATATGCTGTCCAAGGAGAGAGGCCTTGTCATGTCGTTGCCGTGGGATACCCAGGCCAACGTGGGAGGAATGGTCTAGAGAGGATGTCACCATCCAGGGCACAGGTGTTGAACTATGGCCCTGCCCTCGACCCAGACTGCCTGGAGTCCATTTCCAGCCCGGCCGCTTCCTGTTCACGGGGCTTCACTGAGCAAGGCACTGGGCCATATGCTGTCTTCATACAACCACGTGCCTGCAGAGCCAGCACTGTCACGTCAGCCGTTGTCAGTGGCCGATCACAGTGACAGAGGTGCCTGAAGGCTGTGGACCCGGTCAGGCCAACTCCCTGCTTTGAGGGCCCTCTTCTCCTGACACGGACTCTCGCTGTCCTGGTAAATAGCTACATCTTTTCAAAGAACAACAACAAGCAACCAACCCACCACAGCCACAGACAGACCTTGGGGCCCCGGGGTCCTGGGGACCAGGAGGAGTCAGACGTGGAGGTGGGGCCCCAGGATGCATGCCGAACCAAGCTCTCCCTTGAGAGTCAGGCGGGGGTGCCTGACTGCAGGGAGCTGGAAGGTGCCGCGTGAAGATGAGCCAGAAATGGGGACAGCTGGGGACCACCCTGTGTGACACGCGGTCCGAGGCCTTTCCTGCACACACACTTGTCATCTTGTGACAAGCCCCCTGTCCAATCAATGACTGTGAGAAGTGGGAGCCGCCCCATGGTTGGTGAACCAGCCCCAGCAACCCCTGCATCATGTCTGCTGAGCACCCACCTGCAAAACGGACAAGTCCAAAAACGTCACGCCAAGTCAGAGGAGCCAGACACAAGGGCCACATCGTGTATGAGTCCATCTGTGTGAAAACCGGAAGCTCCAGAGACAGTGCGTGGGTGGTCGCTTGGGGGGCGGGGGGGGGGGGGGGGGGGGGGGGGGGGGGGGGGGGGGGGGGGGGGGGGGGGGGGGGGGGGGGGGGGGGGGGGGGGGGAGAGGTGACGGCTAATGGGTACAGGGTTTCCTTTGGGGGTGGTGAAACGAGCTAGAGGCGGTGGTTGCACAACACTGCCAATGTACTTCCTGCCACTGAGCTGTCCACTTTAAAATGCTTAAAATGGTGAATCTCAGTTTCTATGAATTTTACCACCGATTCTCCCCAGGGGATGCTTGTGAACAGGCAAGGTGGGAGCTTGAAGACTGAGAGAGACTCGGGGGTCAGGACTCAGGTGATGAAGCCCCTGTAGGGGCTCCGGGCCCCCCACCTGGCCCTCCTCAGGGTCCTGTGATGCAGCCTCTGGTCCAGCTGCTGAAACCTCACGTGGAGGACCCTCTGTAGGACGCCTGGGGGCAGGAGGAAGGTCAGCGGTAAGACCATTGGAAGATGCCTCCTTTCCCTTCCAAGTACAATTCCCTCTTCCTTCTCCCAGAGGAGACGGTCATAACCCTGGCTCCAGCCTGTCATTAGGCGGAGGGGACAGCAGAACTTGGCAAGACTGGTGGCTTTGGGCCATGTCTCTTACCTGAAGACTCCAGTGTGGGGAGTAGGGTGCCCATGGGCTCCCAGGATCAGAATTCAGCATGCTTGTGCATCCGTTTTCTGTTGCCGCTGAGACAGGTTACCATAGATTCCAGGCTTAAAATAGCACATTTGTTCTCCCACTGTTCTTGAAGTTGGAAGTCCAAAATCAGTGTCCCTGGGCTAAAAGCAGGAGTCAGGAGTCAGTGGTTCTCTCTGGCAGCCCCAGGGAAGAATCTGTTTTCCTTCCTTTTTCAGCTTCTAGAGGGTGTCTGAATTCTTTGGCGGGTGGCTTCTTCCTCTATCTTCAATGTGCATCACTCCAACTTCTGCCTCTGTCATCACCGCATCTTTTCTGACCTCTGACCCCTCCTGTGTTCCTGTTTTGAAGCCACTCGGATCACAATTAGGGCCACCGGATCATCCACGACACGTGTCCCATCTTCAAAGTGCCTTTTTGCCACACCAGTTTTCGAGATCAGCGTGGGGCGCAGGGGCCAGGATTAGGATGGGGACATCTTTAGCAGCCACCATTCAGCTGACCATGCTGGGTTTCTGTCCCTGAGCTGTCATCCATTTCCTGCAGGAGGACTTAGAGCCCTGTTAACTGCCACTGGAGGAGTGGCCTTAATGAGTCCACCGTTCCTGTCACCTGGAGTCCATGAGACTTTGTCCCTGTAAAATCTAGGTCTCGCCCCGCAGTGTTCATTACACGGCCCTGTGTGGGCCAGCCCCTGGGGCAGAAAGCTGCAGAGAGAAGCAGGGGCCATGGGCCCAGGGACACAAGCCAGTCAGGTTCCCTCCCTGCTCAGAACCGCTGTTTTCCACTTCAAGGGCCTGTTCGCATGTCTGGGGAGCTTTGCAGACATCCCAGAGCCCGGCTGCCCCAGATCGATGGCATCGGCAGCCAGAGGCTGGGTCGGACGTGGGCAGTTTGAAGAGTTCCTCAGGTATCCTTGTTGTGGCCAAGGTTCCGAACACTATTCCAGAAACTCAGAATCAGGCAGAGGGGGGGAATAAACGTATATGTGCGGGAATGGAATTCGATGTGTACTTATTTCAACAACAGCTAACACGCACTGCTCACTTCTGTGTCGTGAGGACATTCCCACTGACCCCTCCTAACACACAGCCCTACAGGGTAGGGATGTTGTCATCCCCTTTCACGGGTGCCCCATGAAAGCCAGTGAGTGACAAGGTCGCCATTCCGTCCTAGGCACCCTGATGCCTGAGACCTGCCCTTGCGTCTTCCAGAACTTTCTATTACACCTCCAGGAAACGGAGCAAGGTCACGTGCTCCTGGAATGGGACCCATACTCTGTGGAGAAGGAAAGAGGGGACCCCAGGAACAAGCCTGGATAATGGCTGCTCCCGGGTGGGAAGACAGGAGAAGGGAGAGGGCTCCCAAGTTTGGGCGCTGGGCTGAGCCACTCCCCTCCTGGTCCTCAAGGGCACTGATGGGCCACCTCCCTGTCTTCCTGTGCACCAGAGTGCCAGCCAGCCGCCCACACAGAGCCCTGCAGGGTGCCTCCCGGCTGCCAGGAAAGGTCACTGGGCCCTGGGATGCCTGCAGAGGGAGCATATCAAAGCCCCTCAGAATTAAGAGCTTTTCCCATTGAGTGGAATTTCACAGCCCAGTGGCCAATTTCTAAGTCATGCACACTAATGGGCAGCTAATGAGGGACCCAGGCAGGGACAGGGCAGTGCGGGAGCTGAGATTAAGAAGTACAAAGCCACAAACCGCTGCTCTTTTCTCTCTGCCTTGGGGGCAGCTTTGGGGATGAAAGGCAGAGCCTACTCCTGCCAGCCCGCCTACATCTGCAGCCGCAGCAGGGTGCCCCCACTGGCCCACAGCCCCTCCACTCCACCCTGCCCCTCGCCAGCCTCAGGCCTCTCCTAGGGGACCCAACCTGGGTCTCCACCCAGGGGACCTCAACCCCAGAACACCTGGGCCTTCCTGGGAGCACTGGCTGGTCCCCCTGGCTGAGCCTTCACCTGGGGACTCCCCACTTCCCTGATGTCTCCCCCCACACCTCTCACCATAGGTGCACAGACTGCCCAGCTCCTGTACCTCCTTCTGAAAGGAAGCTCCTGGGCCACTCCCTGTGCCGTTGGACCCTGGTTGTCCAGTCTTGATGGCCCCTCGGGCCATTCCCTCCTCCAGAGCAGAGACCTTCTCTTCACCTCTGAGTCCCCAGGGCCCGGCTGCAGGAGGTGCTGTCAGCCAATTGGTATTGGTCGAATGACTGACTGAATGATGGTGGGGAATGAATACAGCGGGACCCCAGATACATAAGGTGTAGTGTCTGGGAGCCCCCAAAAAATATGTCCATGCCCAGAGCCTGCACATGTGAACTTATTCAGAACAAGGGTCTTTGCAGGTATAATTAATTAATCCTTAACAAAATTAAGGATCTCCAGGTGAGATAATCCTGGGATGTCTGAGGGGCCTAAATCCAATGACCAGTGTTTTGTAAGAAGAAGAGGACACAGACACAGGAAGAAGGGCACGTGGAGATAGAGGCAGAGGCTGGAGCGATGCTGTCACAAGGCAAGGGACACCTGGGGCCACCAGGAGCAGGAGGAGGCAGGAAGGAGCCTCCCCCACAACCTTTGGAGGCAGCAGGGCCCTGGTTCAGACTCTGGCCTCCAGAACTGTGAGCTTGTGGTAATTTGTGGCAGATTCAGGAGATTAGTAATGGGGAAAAACATGTGACTCCTTTTGCTATCTTCTGGAGTATGTGCATTCATCCCATTTGCCATTCATTCGTTCGTTCATTCATTCATTCATTCATTCATTCATTCATTCATTCATCTTTCATTCAGCACTGCCTGTCCAGGGCACTATCGAGTCAGGGCGGGGTGTGGGAAGCAGCATGACATCACAGACTTTGAGATGACACACCCTCGGGGCTGACTCCCAGCCCTGTCCCTTGCCAGTCGGGTCCTTTTGAGATACTGGCATCACCTGTCTGAACCCAGTTCCTGCTCCGGGCAGTGTGACGATGGTGATGCCCCTGGGAATTCAGTGTGAGGACAGCTAGCCCTTGCTCTGAGTGCAGGATCACAGTGAGCCCTGCTCCTGGAGGCGACAATGCATATGCTGTCAGAGCCGTGGTCCAGCTCGGGGTCACATCCTGTTCTCTCATCCTGCACGCTGGCAGGCGGGCCACACAGCAGGCCAAGCGTTGATTGACCACCTGCTGCGCGGAGCCCACAAAGGTAAGATCAGCATCTTGCAGCAAGGAAGTGGCCCAGTCAGGGGGTTGAGACCGTTAGAAACCACATGGAGACGAAGTGAGGGGCTGAGCTGATGTCCAGCAGATAAGGGCTGATGGGGCGGCGCTGCGCATGGAGAGGTTCACTCAAAGCAGTGGCTCTCAAAGTGGGAACCCCAGCCCAGCAGCATCGCAGCCCCTGGGAGCAGGTTAGAGCAGCAGAGTCTCAGACCCCAGGCTCCCTGAACCAGAAATGTGGGGGGTGAGGCCCCGCCATCTATTCTTCACACACCCTCGAGGGGCTGTGAGCCTGGGTGCCAGGGAGAAATAGGGTCACATCTCAATCCCAGGTCTGACCGTCATGGGCCTATATTTTCTGGAACAGGACCATTGTTGATACTTGGGCCTCTTCACTGACAACGTGGAGGGTCACAGAGGTGGTTTCAAAGGATGGGTCAAGCCGTGCCTGCCTCCTGGGGCTGCGTGGTTCACAAGACCCCAGGTGTGCACATTCATTCTATTGGGGAGCATCTCCATGAAGCCCCTGCTGCCTGCCTGGGCCTTCACGTACCTCCGTCTACACAACGACAGCAGGGATGTCCAACTGTTTGGCTTCCCTGGGCCACATTAGAAGAAGAGTCTTGGGCCACACATAAAATCCACTACTGATAACTGATGAGCTAAAAATAAAAACAAAACTGCAAAAAAATCTCAATGCCTTCAGAAAGTTTATGAATTTGTGTTGGGCCTCATTCAAAGTTGTCTTGAGCAGCAGGTTGGAGAAGCTTGGTCTACAGCTTCCCATAACCCGCTGCGAGGTGGCCCTCCAGACCCCTCTTTGCTGCTGAGAAAAGACTCTCAGAAATGACACACTGCTAGCAGATGCTATAGACACTGAGCTCCAAGCTCTCTGCATGCCCTACCCTTCAGAAGGAGGAGGCAGTGTAGAAATGGACCCAGGTCACTGCGTGGGACCAGGTGAGCACCCTTGCTCTCTCCCAGCTGAGCTCCCTCTAAGGTGGTAGGGAAAGCCCCGCCCCCAGGGAGGGGTCAGAGGTGGAGGAGGGAAGGGAGCCTTAAGACTCCGGCCTGAAGGCTCAGAAGCTGCAAGTTCTTGGGACAGATGGCCCTGACCTCATGTGCCTGTCCCCCTAGGTTTTGGTACATGACGCCAACACCTGCTCTGTAGGGCTCCCTTAATTCATGACTCCTTACCCACCCCAGCAGAGCTAGAATCTTCCTTCTTCCACCTCTCCGGGCCCAAGGAATGCAGCGGCACCCTCTGGAGCAAGTCTGAGTCCCGATCTGTGGTGGCCAAAGACTGCCTCTCGCCTTGAAGTTTGTTTTTGGTGGTAAGGACTAGAGGCTGAAGTCCGGCTGGAGGCAGAGGGGTGGGGAAATGGAGGGGTGAGGGCAGCAAAGGGCAGGAAGGAGATGGAGGTTTGAAAGGAAGGAAGGGGGTCTGGAGGCCTTGGGGTTGAGTGGGTGAGCAGGAGGGACAATAAACAGGGTTATTAAGCTAGAGGGGGAGGGGTGGGGAGAGGGCGACATTTCTTGAGCTGGAAAGCAGTGAGGACTATAACTTATGGGCCAATGAGCGTGTAATGTAAAGGGGGAGCAGAGGCCCAGGACGGGGCCACGGTGGCTTGGGAACTCTGAGATACATGCAGTGGCCCTGGCTGAACTGGGGAGAGAGACCTGCCACAGGTTGGGAAAGGTCCCACGGAACTGGGAAGAAACTGCAGCGTGCCCCTTCTCTCTGCTCTTAGCTGCTTCTGGCCATGGAGGGACAGACCCCTGGGGGCAGAGGCCTTTCCGAAAAGCCTGCAGCCGCCAGCCCCAGTCTGTCCTCGGTGGGCGCCGTCTTCATTCTCCTGAAATCTGCGCTGGGCGCCGGCCTGCTCAACTTCCCCTGGGCTTTCTACAAGGCAGGTGGGGTGGCCCCCGCCTTCCTGGTGGAGCTGGTAAGCCCCCTAGGGAGTGTTTCGGTGTGTGTGGGGGGGGGAGTGGGGGTTTCCTGGGGCAGGAGCTGCCTGTCTTAGAAACTGCATCTATGGGGTTTGATTTTCTGCGCTGCTCAGCTCATGAGGGGAGAAGATAACCCCCTGCAGGCCGGGGCAGAGAGCAGCCTCTACCTGCTGAGGTCCGCTGCCAGCCAGGGGTGGGAGGTGTTGGCATAACACTCCGGTATAATGATCCTGGCATTTCTGTGGGGAAGGCACTGAGAAGACGGTCTCTCAGCAACTGCCGGGTCAATAGACTTCTCTTGCCTGCTGGTCTCAGCTCCATGAACCAAAGTATCAGGCCGCGTGCAGATCAGACCAGGACTCAGCCTGTCTGTGACACCCCCACACTGAGCCCAGCCAGGCCCCCCTCAGGGTTGGAGGCCTTCCGCCACTTGGGTTGGCTGCATTTGAGCCTGAATGCCCTTTCCAGAAGATCCAGGGGCTGCGTGTCCCTGGTGAAGAGCCGTGACGAGCACAGCTCCATTTCATTTTGCAGACTCGTCTCCCCAGCGGGTGGGAGCCGCTGTGTTTTGTGTATGGCCCGTCAAAGAGCTTATCTCAAGTGATATTTTTATAGCAGGCAGCCGCTGACAGGTGCACGGTGACTGTGGGCCACAGGGCCTGTCATGTCCTTCTGGAAACTGCCGAATCCTCGGCTGTGCAGGGTGCAGTGTGACCCGAGCCATCGCTGGCATTGGCTGAGCCCCTGCAGCAGTGTTTGATGACTGACACTGTGGGCTCTGTTCTCATGAAGTTTGTTCTGATGGGGAATTAGGACAAGATATAGGAAGTCAAATAAGGTAGTTTTATTTTTATTTATTTATTTTTTAAGATTTATTTTTATTGTTTTTGACAGAAAGATACAGAGACAGAGACAGAGAGAAGGGGGAGGGCCCAGAACAGTCTCCATAGTTGCACATCATTGGTTTTCCCACATAGTTTCATTCCACAGGTGGGAGCGGGGCTGCACAGGGCAGGAACTGGGCCGGGGTCTCACCCTGGTGAGAACTGAACTGGGGGCACTCCCCAGTTCAGCATATGGGTCCACACGGGCCGGGGCCGGGATTCGATCCTCGGTCCCCGGGGCTGCAAAGTGAGCGCTTAACCCACTGAGCCATCCCGGCCTCCCAAATAAGGTAGTTTTAGATGGTGGGGGGCGCTAGACGGTCAGGTGACAGGAGAAGAATGACAAGACATGGGTGACAAGAAGGCCTTTTTGAGGAGGTGACATTGAGCTGAGCCCCAGCGGAAATGGAAGCACTTGTCCAGGTGTGTGTGAGGGAGCAACATTGCGTGCAGCAGAAAGGCCACCCATCCAGAGCAAGGAGGTAGCAGCTTCCTCTCCAGCCTGAAAGGGTTAATGATAGAGTAGGCGGGGCTGCAGGGGAGGGGGCGTGGTTGGGCACAGACTGCCCATCCAAGGTGGCAGGGAGGGCGGTTGCCCCCACCTCTCACACTTCTGCAGTATCTCCTGGGCACCTTGCTGATTCAGTGGGGGGCTGGGTGGGCCCCAGCTTGTACATTCCTGACAGCTCTGGGGTGACAGCCAAGCTCTGGGGTGATGGATGGCCTGTGGTTTGTACCTGCTACCTTGAGCAGACTGGAGGAGAGGGGACATTTATGAATAAATGGAAATTTAGGACAAGGGAAGGGATCAGGCTGGTAATAGGCTGCCCCCACCTCTCTCCTCAACCTGCTAGACTGCTACCCGCTTTCCCCTTCACAAGGCCCCAACTTGGGAAAGGGCAGCATTTAAACCCCTCCACCACTGGGAGGACAGTGGTGTGAGGTGGCAGGTCTCTCATGACCCCCTGTTCATGGAGGATTACTGAAGCTGAATCAACCCTGAGCCTCTCTAGGAGCTGTGGAGGGACGCGGCCTGGGCACAGGGTGGTAATAAGGGCGCTTTGCTATCCTGCTGCTCAGAGGCTCAGGGTCTGAGCCTCCCCCTGCCCACACCTCTCTTCCCCTCTCTTTGTCCACAAACATCTGCTTAGTGTCTGCTATGTGCCTCCACTTCTGTGGGGGCTGAATGGTAAGCAATGAAAGACATAATCCCAGACTTCACAGAGCTTAGAGTCTGTGGGTGAGAGATGTTAGAGACCCCCATTATATGTGTATAGTGGTAAGCATGTGTCCTCAGGCCACTAGACCAAAGGACCTCAAAGGGAGGCCTTAAGACAACAGAAATGTAGCCTCTCACACTCTTGGACACCAGAAGTCTGAGATCAAGGTGTCAGCGGGGCCCTGCTCTAGGGGAGGATCCTTCCTGCCTCTTCCAGCTCCTGGTGGCCCCAGGTGTCCCTTGGCTTATGGCTACATCAGTAACCTCTGTCCACCATCACACTACCTTCTCTTCTCGTCTTCTCTTCTGTCTTGTATAAGGCCACTTGTCATTGGATTGCAGCCCCACCCAGATCAGCCAGGATGACCTCTAAGGTCCTTAATGACACCTGTAAAGACCCTTTGTCATTTAATTACATCTTCATTATTTGCATCTGCAAAGACTGTCCCCAGTCACTTTCACAGGCTCTGGAGGTGAGGATGTGGGCGCACCTGTCTGCTCGAAGTAGAGCCTGAGAGGAGCCCACCTTGCGGGGATGCATCAGGCAGGCTTTCTGGAGGAAGTACCCTTAGAGAGGAGCGGGGAAGAAGGGTAGGAGTTCCCAGGTGAAGGGAAGTGGTGGAGGCAGAGAAGGTGAGGAGCTAGCATGGGTAGAGGCCTGGTGGCCCGAGGGGACATGAAGTTACAAGTTCCTCCCACGTGGCTCAGTTGGATACTTCTCCCCAGCAGCTCTCATTGTTGCTTCAGGACTAATATAGAACAAGTCTGCTTGTCCGATGGCATGAACTGTGTCTGCAGATAACCATCCTTACTTCTAGGCTTCTTGGCTGAACATCTCCTGGCTCATGCATTGTCCTTCTTCCCAGGCATGTGGGGTGGGGGGTCCTGGGTCCTGGGGACCAAGTTAAGCTTGGAGACAAGTTGCCATCAGTCCTGGAGAGGATCCAAGTCATTAGACTCTGTGTAGTAGGTGGGGCTCCCCTGCATCGATGGGGACTTCTAGAGTTAAATTCATGTCTTCCCTGTGACCTAGCATTCCTTGTCCTGAAGGTGTGTCCAGGAGGATGAAATGCACATCCTCAAAATGACTTCTTCTAGGATGCTCAGCACTTTATTCATAGTAGCCAAAAACAAAAACAAAACTGAGAGCAGCCCAGATGTGTCAACAGGTGACTGGATGAAGCAATTACGACTCTATGCCTATAATGGAGTGGCACTCAGCAAACAAAAACAATACACGATCAAGGCACCCAGTATGGCTGGAGCTCACAAATGTCAGTTACACTGAGTGAAGAAGCCAGATACAAAACATGTAGAAGTGGAAAAATACGAGGTCAGAGGTTTCTTCTGGGCACAGGATGGGGACAGAAAGTGAGGGAAGGTCAGGGGTGTGGGAGTATGTTCTGAGTCTGGATGGAGGTGCATTCGTTGTACCTCTCCCAGTGATTCACTTTTGTACGTGTAACCCATGGCCCATGACATTTTAGGAAGTCATTTCGACTCTGGATTTCTGATGCCTTATTTGTCCAATTGGGCAGAAAGGTGTGATTCCCAGAGTCACAGATTGACAGGCGGCAAGGCCTCCATTCACAGGGCTGGGGAGGGGCCCCGGGGGGTAGGCTGCTGTGACCTCTGCAGGCGGGAGGCTCAGTGGAGGGAGCCAGAGCGAGACCCCCAGGGCGCTGGCTTGGTTGTGGGCTGTGGGTGCGCCCTGGCCCATGGTCCTGCTCCACAGGTCTCCTTGGTCTTCCTGATCAGTGGGCTGCTCATCCTGGGCTATGCAGCTGCCGTCAGCGGCCAGGTCACCTACCAGGGCGTGGTTGGAGGGCTGTGTGGCCCGGCCATCGGAAAGCTGTGTGAGGTTTGCTTCACCGTCAACCTGCTCATGATCTCTGTGGCCTTCCTCAGGGTGATTGGTGACCAGCTGGAGAAGTGTAAGTACCTGTGCTGGAGTGGGTGGGGCCCCAGGGTTGGGGACCATTCTGCCCTTTGAGGCTCCTGATTGATGAGCAGGACATGCCCTCTGGACTGGGGGGACCTTGAGACAAGGAGAGACCAAGACCACCCCTGAGTTCCCAGCGTCACAGGGGAGACTTAGAATTAATAATGAACTAGCACAATGAGAATTATGGAGGGAGAGAAAGGCTATGGCTGGGATGTCTAGTGGGGTCAACCCGTTTTACAAATTGGAAAGTGGAGCCCACTGCACAAAAAGCTCCTATGAGAGAAAACGAGTAAGACCTGATTTGGGGCATGTCAAAGACTCAGCCCCACTAACCTCAAGCACCTTGGCCTCTACTCTCCCACTAACAGTTTTCCTTTAAGCGCTGCTTTGGCTGCATCCCACCAATTGTGATATGTTCTGTTTTCATTTTTGCTCCATTCAAAACTTTGGCTCATATTTTGCTGTGATTTCTTCTTTGACTCCTGGGATGTTTAGCATTATGTGGTTTGATTTCTAATTATTTGGGTATTTTCTAGATCCCTTTTTTGGTTTCTACCTTAATTGCATTATAGTCAGAGAACACATTCTGTGTGATTTCATTTTTTGTCACTTGAGATTTGTTCTATGTCCCCCGCCCCCCACATGTTCTATCTTGGTGAGCATTCCAAGTGCTCTTAAAGATGTGTGTTCGGCAGTTGTTGGATGCAGTGTTCTAGAACTGTCCATCAGGTCAAGGTGGTGCACAGCTTTGATCGGATCTTCCATAGCCTTGCTGGTTTTGTTTTCTGGTCTAGTTATTCTTTCATTCTGAGAGAGAGAGAGGGTGTTAAAATCTTCAACTATGATTGTAGATCTCTCTCTCTCTTTAATTCTCTCCATTTTATTTTTGCCTCATGGTTTCTGAAGCTCTGTCAAATGGCATATATTCATGAATTACCCTTTTATTATTATGAAATATCCCTTTGTGTCGCTGGTAATACTCTGTCATTAAATCAACCTTCTCTGCTATGAATACAGCCACTCCAGCTGCCTGAAGATTAGTGTTTGCTCTGGGTGGTGAGCATATAATGCAATACAGAGATGATGGAATGTAGAATTGTACACCTGGAGCCTGTAATTTTTACCAACCAATATTACCCCAATAAATTTAACAATTAATAAAAAAAAAAAGATTAGTGTTTGTGCAGTATTTCTCTTCATGTTCTTTCTCACTGTGAATCTAACTGTGGCTTGGGACTTGAAATAATGCATTTCTCATAGACAACATATGGCCAGGTCTTGCTTTTTTATGATCTTGATGATCTCCGATGTTTACTTAGAATGGAATCGATGACATGGTTAGATTTCAGTCTACCATTCGGTATTTCTTTGTCTTTTTTTTGTTCTCTGTCACTTGAGCCATGAGAGAAAAGGCCCCTGGCTCTGGAATATTGAAAGTAAAGGCTTCCATTTGGGGGCAGCACCCTTATCTTAAAAAGCACTGAGGTTGGTAGATCTGAACCTGGCTGTGGGTAAATGGGCACCAACATGCCCTGTTTTCTGGTGGCAAGGAGAGGTCATGTCAGATTCCACTCTGGTCACCTGGTAGTGTTGTTGTGTTGAGAAGGATTCTGAGGCTGCATTCAGGTTCAGTAGTAGCATACCCGGAGCGATGAGAGCATTGATTAGGATGCAAGTGACCTTGGCTCTGGGTGGATTGATTAGGGTGCAGAGAGCATGGTTTGTGTGTTTCTGGTTAGGTATTCGGGGATGTATCTTTGTGTGGGCAAGTCCAGGCTTCTTGTAGGGAAAGCTAGATAGAGGTTGGGGGAGTCACTGAGTGTGTGGGGTATAGGTGACTTGACTAAAAGTGATTGGCACTGGGGACAGCAAGGACCATCCTAGAAAGTATGGGTTCTAGAAGGAGTGGGTGTTACCCTGACATCAAAGCAGGGGTTTCCTGGCTACAGGAGACCCAGATGGACAAGAAGGGCGCCCCCGACCCTGGGGTCTGACACTCACTGAGGTCCCTGTGCACCTTTGGTGCATGCATTCTCTTGGCATCTCTGGCCCAGGATGCTCGCTTCCCCTCCCACATGGGTGCCTCCATACAATGACCACAAAGTGGAACTGTCCCCTTGTGTCATTTTAGTAGCAGCAAGCTATTCTTATGAGGCATTTCTTTCCTTGCATGGCTGCCTTTATTGAGCATTTGGTGAGAAGAAAGAAAGGGCAGTACAGATATCCTCAAGTGGGCCATGACCCAGCTCTCGGCTCTCAGCCACCCACAGTGAGGTTATAGGGACCACCTTACCCCTCGGGTTCCAGCCTCAAGCCATCTTGCCATCTCGCCTTTGCTCTCCCCTTCCCCATCTGCCTTACCACTGATATCAACTCTGAATTCTCCATCTTACCGTGGTGGAATAAAGACAGTCCCCAGTTCGTTAGTGTTCCTTCCACTGAGAGGCGGGTGTCCCTGCCCATGAGTCAGGGGGACTGTGTGACAGCTTGGTCCAGTGGAGTATGGCCAATGTGACACTGTGTCAGTTCAGGCCTGGCCTTTGAGAGGATGGTCTCTTTCTGCCTTAGTCTCTGGGAGCTCCCAACAGCCATGGACCAGCCTGGGCAGGGGTCCATGTGGAGGGGCTCCCAGATTGCAGGGAAGGAAGGCCCAGCTGAGCCCAGGCGGCCTCACCAGCCACTGGTGTGGGTGGACCCAGAGAGGACCCTCCAGACCAGCCCTCCCACCTGCCACCTACCCTTAAGTGTCCCCAGCCGGTACCAGGTGGAGCAGAAGTGGCCAGCTCAGCCCCAACTCTTCACCTCCTATTCGAGGCAGAAAATCACGTGGTGGCTCCAGGCCACTGTGTGGGCTAGTTGGTTGGGCAGAGTGACAGAGACTGTGGTACCAAGGCAGAGTGGCTCAGATCTCCCCTGCACCAGCACTAAAAAGCCACTCCAGGCCTCACTGGACCCCACACACCCATTAAGTCGAAACAAAAAGGACCTTTTGCAAGAACCTAAGGGCCCAGGTGCCTCAACGCTAGGCCGTTTTAGCTCGTTTATTTCGTTGCCGTATTCTGGCCCTTAGCAGTGCCTGGGAGAACTCGAAGGTCTGTTGAATGAATTTCTGCAACGGGATTCCTTCCTTTGGTGGCACGTGCCAAGGTCCCCATCATACTTGTCATCCCATCCCTTCACGCTTGCACGGCTGACTTAGAGCCCACGGCGAGCCCCACCCAGTGGCGGGGACACTGCCCCCGCTGAGGGCGGTGCGTGACCACAGCTCGCACCGCCTTCCTCCCCGCTTCCCGCCAGTGTGTGACTTCCTGCTGCCCAGCGCTCCGCCGGCCCTGCCGCCCTGGTACTCTGACCAGCACTTCACCCTGACGCTGCTCTCCGTGCTGGTCGTCCTGCCCCTGTCCGCCCCGCGGGAGATCGGCTTCCAGAAATACACGAGGTGAGGGGCTGCAGATGCGTCCTGGGAGGGGCGCGCTCAGGCCGGGCCCCCCGCTGGCCGGCCTTTGTGGCGGGGTTTCTGGCCACGGGGCAGGGGCACTGCCAACACTGGCCTCCCCATTTGGAGAAGGGGAAGAATTAACACTGGCACGAGCAGTATAGGCGTGTGGTAAAACCAGCGGTGAGCAAAAAAGAAAACGACTGCAATGATAGAACCGTGGCTGACCTTTTATTTCATTGTTATGTATTTAATCACTTTATTATTTAATTATCGCTTACTTAATTTACTTATTAATTGTCATGGATTTTATGTGCACACACTCGCGTGCTCACACAGGCACAGAGACAGACACACACATACTCTTTTGCATCTTATGGTCTGTGGCTTTGCGTAGACTTGAAAAAAAATAAATCCTGGCGAAAACGTTCATACAAATGAGCAACCAACCGGCCCTTCCCTGTGGAGTGGAGAGCAGCAACGGACTTTTCACTTTGGAAACAGAGACACAGTGAGCAGGAGACCCAAGTCCCCAAGGCGACCCCGGCCCTTGCTGGTCTCTCTTGTCACACCCACGAGAGGCAGGGGTCCTCCTGTGCTGTGGACAGTGTCCCGACTTAGATGTCAAATCCAAGTGGCCGTGGTGTGACTGTTGTTGGAGAGACGAGGTGGGGAGGGGTGGGGGGACCAGCTATCACAGTCCCGTTAGGAACTCCACACATTGACTCTCTGGGCCTGAACTGGTCTTCCTGCTGTCCCCACTGTGCAGATAAGGACACGGAGGCTCAGAGAGGTGAGGATGTTGCCCGCCCCCTCGCTCGTGTGGGCAGAGCTGGGGTTCAGAGCCCACTGTGGGTGGCTCCCAGGCCCTACCTGGCAGGGCTGGTGTCCCCGTGTGCTTACGGTCACTCACCATCTGTGTTAGCATCCTAGGCACGCTGGCCGCCTGCTACCTGGCCCTGGTCATCGTGGTGCAGTATTACCTGGGACCCCAGGGCCTTGTTCGTGAGCCCCGCCCTGCGCTGAGGTGAGTCTGAGGGGGTGGCCTTGCATGCCTTCCTGAATGCCGTCAGGGACTCCTTGAAGGAAGGACTCTCCTCCTCCCCCCATGGTTTGCACAGAGCACTGACTCCTCCCCATGATATCCTTCCCATTTCTGATGCCTCAGGGCCCAAATGAAGGCCCCTGTCCTTCAGAGTGGACTCAGTTGTTGCTCGTAAGGACCAGGGTCAGGCCAAGGACAGGCCTACGGCTCCTAGGCTGTTGCAGAAGTGTCCCCACAGCATGGAAGCAAAGATGCAGGTGCCCAGGCAGAGGGTCCTGCACTTTGGAGACTCAGCCTGATGCACAGGGTCCAGAGGGGACACAGGCAGGCAGGGAGTCTTGCCAATGTGGGCACCCTGCTGCTGAGTGTGAGGAGGAAGCCAGGCATCAGGAGACAGTGCTGGTGAGGACAGTGAAGGAGGGCGGGGCTCGGCTGGGAGGCCCCGTGAGTGGCATCCAGAGTTAGGAATCAGCTAGTATAGCCTGGGAGCCACCCACAGTGGGCTAGTATAATACACAGCACAGAACAGGAGACACCACTGCCTAGTGTCCTGCTGCCGCTGTAACAAATGACCACCAGTTGGGTGGCTGTAAACAACACAGATTTATCATCTTACAGTTCCGGAGGGCAGAAGTCCAAAATGAGTCTCACTGGGCCAGCGTCAGTGTGTGGGCAGGGCTGGTTCCCGTTGAAAGCTCAAGACTGGAATCCGCTTTCTTGCTTATTTCAGTATCCAGAAGCACCTGAGCCCCTTGGCTCATGGCCCCTCCTCCATCTTCTAAGCAGGGACATTCCTTTTCTCTGACCCTACCTCCATCATCACAGCTCCCTGTGACCACAGCCAGGAAGGGTTCTCTGATTTCAAGGGCTCCTCTGATACTTTGGGTTTAGATCATCCTGGGCAGTCTCCCCATCTGAAAGTCCTTACCCTTAATCACATCTGCAGAGTCCTGTGTGTGTCACGTCAGGTCACGTGTCCCCAGGTTCCTGGGATGAGGGTGTGGATCTTTTTGGGGGGCATTATTCTGGCACAGCCAGGAAACCCTGATGCTAGAGCGAGTGCTGTGTGCTCCCCACTCCACTATGTGTCCCCAAAGGTGCCGGAGGCTGGCACCCAGACCTGCTCATCAAAGGAAGCTGGAGTGCCACCATTCTGAAACTCCTGCCCCGGGTACACCTCCGTCTCTTCAGGCAGCTTGCACAGAGGTTGGGGGCCTGTTGGATGGATGCTGCCTGTGCTGCCCAGCCCCTCACCTCATGGGGAACAGGCAGCCCCAGAGAGTTTGGCAGTTCCTGCTAGCCGTGCCCTCCCCGTCTTCCCCCTGCACGGAGTATGTGAAGTTACCAAATGTCAGCACAGATGTGTTTGCAAAGTGCAGCATTCAACATGCATCCTTTTCCATCCCTCCAAACCTGGTAGTGGATGCAGTAATTAAAAATATATTTTACAGTCCTGCTTAGTTACAGCTTCTTGGTATTGTTTAAAACTCATCTTCACGAAGGTGCTTTGCATTTAGCTTTTTGGACTAAATCCTTCTCGTGTCTTTACAGCCCTTCCTCCTGGACCTCTGTATTTAGCGTCTTCCCTACCATCTGCTTCGGATTTCAGGTAATCTCAGTATCTGTGTTGAAAAGCGTGGCATTCGCAGGCGGTGGTGACTCCCAGGTCCCTGGGGAGAGAAGTTGGAAGACTTGTTCTAGGGCGTGATGGGCTGTCTTCTGGAGATTGTGCATGTGGGATGGCGCTTGGGCTCGGTGGGGCGTGACTTGCCATTGAACGTGGGAGCCCGGTCCCCACTGACAGCCAACAGCAGCACATTTGTTGGGCCCAGGGTAGAGGGTGGGGGTCAGCACCTGTGCCCTCCTCTGCAAAATCCTCACAGGCTGTCGCCACGCCTGGAGACCTAGAGCTGCCCACTTCCCCCTAGAGAACCGCCAGGTGGATTCTGCCCCAGCGGCCTTGGCGAGGAAAGCTCCTGCCTTGAGGGGGGAGGGGGCTTACAGGCTAGGAGGGCTGGGAGGTGTGCAGGTGGCCGCATGGCAGGGGTACAGGGCAGACTATACAAGATTTCATGGCATGAGAATGGGGTCTGAGTGGTGCCCAGCAGAGCGGCTTCTGGCATAGCCCTGGATAGGGCAGATTCAGAGACACGCTTTTTTCAGGCACGGATGCCTCCACGGCTTCTTGAAGAATGTGTGGGTGGCGGCCCTGTGGGGGTGGGAGGAGGCATTCTAGCTAGGGAGGACAGCACAGGTGAGCCTTGGAGGGGAGAGAGTCCCAGGTGGGCTGCAGAGCTGTGAAGGGCTCGGCCAGGTGGGTGCCCCATGGGGTGCTGGAGGGTGTGGGCCCTGCTCCCTGCCTTCCATCTGTCTTTGGGGTTTTCAGGCTCTGAGCAGGTGGCAGCTGCCTCCATTCTTTCATTGTTTATGTTCGGAAAGATTTGCCTCTCTCGTAAGGAACCCCGCCCACCCCGCCACCACCAAAACCACCTCAAAGCAAAAGCAAGTTCACAAGGGAAGGTGGTTCAGGATTGACAATATCTCAGCTTTCCATTATAGCCCGAGTTTTTTTTTCCTTATCTATCCACTCACTCCTGTTTCTGTTCTCTGTCTTGTGTTTTCTTTGAAGAACATTTTTGAAAAAAAGAAAAAAAAAATCCTGTAAAGCTGCCGTTTTTCTTCCTTATAAGTGAGTGCCTGGTAAGGCTTCTGGGGCTTTGCAAGCCGCTTCCTGGAAATTTCTCACATTTCTTCTTGCACACCCAATATTTGGGAAGGCCTGCAGTGATGATTTTGCTGTCAACTGTTTGGCTGTCGTTTAAACATCCTTCTCTCCTGTGCCTAAGCACCATATGGTGCGGCAGGCTCTCCCTGGGGGGTGCTTTCCAGATGCTTACGTGGGGGTGGGAATGCCCCCCTCACCTTTGCCTCAGCTCCCTCATTTGATTCTCCTAGCAACCGAGGCCTGGGCTGCCGTTTCCAGGGACACGGGATGTGGCGATGACAGGGAGTTGGGGAAAGATGTGAGCAGGGCTCCCAGCATCCATCCACCTGGAACATCGGGGATCTGGGGGTCTGGGAGTTGAGGGAGAGAGTAGATGAAGATGATAGCAAGTAGAATGAGGCGTGGGGCAGGGCCAGAGGGGCTGTGTGGGGAAGGGGAGGCCCCCTGTTGTCAAACACCCCTTCCCCCACATTTAGCAACTGGGCAGCCCCCTCCAGCCTGCACAGGGTTGGTAAGAGGGGCCCGGGAGAGCAGAGGTGGGGTATGGGCTCTGCTCTCAGCCCCCCTGGTCACACTTGGGACTTCTCTGTTGTTGGTTTTGGAAATAGCGTTATTGAGATACAACTCACATAGCACACATGGCACTCATTTAAAGTGTATCATTCAGTGGTGTTTTGTATGTCAGAGAGTTATGCAACCGTCACCACAGTCAATTTTAGAACATTTTATCACCTCAGAAAGAAACCTGTACCTATTACCAGTTACTCCCTCGTGGAGGCGGGAGCCTCCATCCATCAAGCTCCATTGGTTGTGTGTCCCCAGGAGCATTGGGGCCCCACTGTGTGGCGGAGCTGGCCTGCAGACCAGTGGGCTCCTGTGAGAAGTCCCAGGGTGGGAAGCCAAAGATGCACTGGTGTCCTGAGGCTCGAGCAAAGGCCCTGAGGCAGCACAGAGGGACAGAGGTAGCCTGTGCTCAGTGAGTGAGGGGGTGCGGCATTTGAGGAGCCTGGAGAATGGGTAGGAGTAGATCAGCATGTTGGGTTTTGGTCAGAAGTGAGCAAGTAAGTGAACATGATGGCGGGAACTCTGTCCGAAGTGCCCGGGAAGATCCCAGAACCCATAGGATGCATCCAAATACAGCAGCGCCTCTCAACCCTGCCTGCGCATTAGGGTCTCCTGGGCTGCTTGTGAAACATCCCTGCCCAGGACCTGCCCAGGTGGGCTCTTGACATTGGCTAGATGTATTTTATATTTAAAATTGATATAGATCGAGGGGGAGGCTGGGATGGCTCAGCAGGTTGAGCACTCACTTTGCAGCCCTGGGGACGGAGGATCGAATCCTTGCCCCGACCCAGGTGGACCCATGTGCTGAATTGGGGTGTGCCCCCAGCTCAGTTCTTGCCGGGGCCTATGCAGGAGGCTCCCGGCCCAGTTCCTGCCCTTTGCAACCTCGTGCCCACCTGTGGAGTGAAACTATATGGAAAACTAATGCTCAACTATGGAGACTGCTCTGTGCCCTCCTCCTTTCTCTGTCTCTCTCTCTCTGTCAAAAAATAATAAAATAAATCTTAAAAGAAAACTATATAGATCGTAAGTGTATATGTACTCCCATGTAACCAACCATCACCCCAGTCAAGATACATGAGGGCTGTCCGGAAAGTATCTAGCCATGTAACTGTTCTCACTATGCTGACAATGGCTGGATTTTTCTCCGAACAGCCCTCATAAAACATTGTCAGCCACCTTGGAAGTCTTCCTCGTGATATTTTCCCCTGAGCAGCACCCACCCCACTTATACCACTATTCTACCGTCTGTCACCATAAATGGTGGCTCTCAGCTGGGCAGTGATTTTGCCCCCCAAGGAGCATTCTGTCTAGAGACATTTTAGGTTGCAGTAACTGGGGACTGGAGTTTCTGACATCTAGTGGGTTGAGGCCATGGATCCTGCTCAACATCCTACAATGCATAGGACGGCCCCCAAATATCAGTAATGCTGTGGTTGAGAACCCCTGTTCTGGCTTGTTTGGCTTACAACTTGAACTTCACGGAAATGTTCTTTTGTATCTGGGCTTCGTTTGCTCAACATTAGAGGCCTGACCTTCTTCCATTGATGAGGTATGTAGTGTGCCACCCTTTTTCAGTGCTATGTAATGTTCCACCCTATGAAAACCTGGTGATTTGCTTATGCCTTCTACTGTTGGTGGACATTTGGGTACTTTCCTGTATTTTGGGACACGGATACTTTTTAAGTTGTTCCAAGGGGTTCTAATGCCCAGCTGGCCTGAGTCCCATTGCACTCCACCTCTGTCTTCCAGTGTCACGAAGCTGCTGTCTCCATCTACTGCAGCATGCGCAACCAGAGCCTGTCCCACTGGGCCCTGGTCTCCGTACTGTCCTTGCTGGCCTGCTGCCTCATCTACTCACTGACAGGTAGGGCCCTGCCTGGAGCCCCCGGAAGCTGGATAACCGTGACCGATGAGTGTTCGGAAGGCTTGCAGTGCCACCCAGTTTGCGTGCCTTCTCTCATGGAATCCTTAACCTCTCATAGGAAAGTCCCCATTTTATAGATGAGAAAACTGAGGCCCCGAGGGCTTCTGATGCTTATTGAAGGTCATCCAGTTGGGCATAGGCTAAGGACAGCACAACCTGGGCATGATGGGGAACTCTTCTAGAACCTTCCGTCAGCCCCTAGGGAAACCTCAGCTGGGTGCTGTCAGAGTGCTGGAGTTGGGGCTGGGGCATGGCATTTCCAACCAGCTGTCCCGGCTTGTCCCCTCCCTCCCTCCCAGGTGTTTACGGCTTCCTGACCTTCCAGACAGAGGTTTCTGCTGACATCCTGATGTCCTACCCAGGCAATGACGGGGTCATCATTGTCGCCCGCGTCCTCTTTGCCGTCTCCATTGTGACCGTCTACCCCATTGTGCTCTTCCTGGGCAGGTGAGCCTGGCTAGCTGGGGGCGCCCTTCAGCACAGGGCACTGACGTTTGCTGCCCTGTCGCGTCGGCCCGGCCTGCTGGCTGGCGTGTGGTAGCGCGGCCGTCATCTCCATTCCACAGAGGAGGAAATGGGGGCAGTGCCACCCCCGAGTGAGGTCAGGACAGGAGCCTGATCCCAGGCCTGCCCTTGACCGCTCACCGGGCGGCCCCTCGCTCTCATCAGCCTGACATGGACTGACCCCCTGAGGGCTGGCTCAGTCCTGGGGAACAGACCCTGGTGTGGAATGCGAGCCCTGCCAGGGGTACGGGGCAATCAGGAGGGGGGTGCGGGGGTGGGGCGGGCAGCGGGGCTCAGGGCTGGGATCCCTGAAAACCTGTGTGTGCTTCCAGGTCGGTGCTGCAAGATTTCTGGAGGAGGAGCTGCTGCTGGGCGAGCGGGCCCAGGGCCCTGGCTGACCCGTCCAGCCTGGGGGTCCGACTGCCACTGACCATCCTGTGGGTCACGGTGACGCTCGCCATGGCCCTGTTCCTGCCGGACCTGAGTGAGATCATCGGCATCATCGGGGGCATCAGTTCCTTCTTCATCTTCATCTTCCCAGGTGAGGCTCCTGCTTCCCGGGCCTCCTGCCTGCTCATTCCCGCCGCCCCCCGACTCTTTGGTGGGCGCCTGTATTAGGGGTCAAGAGTCTGGAGGGTGGGAGCCACCCTGTAGGTGGGATGGCTCCCAGCCCTGTTTACTGAGCCAGGCATGAGATGGGGCTTTACAGACCCGCCCTTGTTAAACAGCTCAGTGGCCCCTGAGGGACACCTCGTGGGAGCACTGTCTGGGCGGTGCGGCGAGTGTGTAAAAGGGCAGAGCCAACCTCACAGCGTTGCCCGCCTCCCTCGGCTGCTGCTCGCTGCAAGATTTGATTTGATTTTTAAAAAATGGATTCAATGACGTAAAATTTCTGTGGCTCAGAAGCACCCAGGTGAACGTCTGCCTCCCCCTTTGTCCCCTGGCCTGGGCAAACCCAGTTTCTCTGATGGATGAAGGTTTGTTAGGTTTCCCAATGTTAATGAGCAAGGAGACGTTCTGGTCCCAAAGTTCTGAGGGTCATTTCAGACTGAAAACCCAGAGGCCAAGGCTAGAGGGCATTCCCGGAGCAGCACTGGAGGGGCTGCCTGGGCTCAGGGCAGACACCCTGGCCCTGCACAGCCCCCGGCTCTGGGGAGCATCTTCAGATGACAGCCCTAGGGTCAGATGGCCTCCACCCTTGGCCTCTGCATCCAGGGCTGCTGGCTCAGTCTTGCTTCTTTGGGAGTGAAATGTTCAGCACGGTGGGCTCAGTGCCCATGTCCTGGGTCTTGGAAAGGACAGGCTGGGACAGGTTTGGAATAGGGCAGGTGCCATGGGAGTTGTAGGCAAAGCTGTCAGGCTTCAAATCCCAGAAGCACTATTAAAAAATAGGAAAAGGAAGGAAGAAACAAAAGGAAGGAAGGAAGGAAGGAAGGAAGGAAGGAAGGAAGGAAGGAAGGAAGGAAAAGGCGATGGCATTTGCAGGACAGCAGGTCTGAGTCTGGCCCTGGACCTCTCCTCATAGAGACCCTGGCGTGGAGGTGTGCTGTCATTGTCATCTGAAAGACTGAGGCTGGGACAGGCCAAGGTGTTAGGGGAATGTTGAGCAGGGACCCCACAGTGGGACCCTCAGTCACCACGCTATGCCACCTTGCCATGGCGAGCCAGGGGACCATTCTGGGCAGAGTTCTTGCTGGCCTCTTGAGTCTCTGGGGACAGCTGGGTGTCCACTGAGCTCTCTGAAGCTCAGGGCTGCTATGGGTTTGATGATGAAGAGCTGGGGTGACCCCCTGTCCCCTCTGCAGGTCTGTGTCTCATCTGTGCCATCAGCGCCGAGCCCATAGGACCACACGTCAAGTAAGTGTCTCCAATCAAGGGTGGCCGCTCGGGCTCAGAGCCAGTGATGAGACTGGGAACGCAGGGGCCTGTGGGGCTCTGTTGTCCCGTAGCTGAGAAAACTGCTGGCCATGGGGGTGGGGCCATGTCCACCCAGTGAGAGGGTGTCTGAGCCAGGACTCGAATCCAGGCCAGTGACAGCAGGGCCTGTGATCTCTCAGTCTGTGCACGGCCCTCCCTTCTACTCTGAGGGTTTGGATCTGTGGTTGGGGCTCTATGTGGATTTGGGGCCCTCCTGGCAAAGGCCCTATTTCCAAACAAGGGCACATTCACAGGTTCTGGGTGGCCATGAATTCTGGGGACCACCATTCAGCCCCGTACAGGTGCTCTCCAGTCACAGAGGCCATGAGTCCCCCTGCAGGCCAGTGCCTCGGTCTCTCTTGGTCTTCCCAGTGCAGCAGCCTTAGCTTGGTTCCCTGCTGCACTGGGAAGAGTTTTTCTGGGTGTCTCTAAACCTGCCCTGGGCTTAGAGCTGCCCCCCTGATTATCCGGGATCCCTCTTACCTGGTTCATTCCCGGCAGCACTTTCGAGGTCCTGCTGCTTTTGTTCTGTGCCTTGATCCAGGCGCACAACAGATTTAGTGATGGGCTCTGAAGATTAATTCCAGAACCACCGCAGGGCCTTTGGACTCATCAGAGTTGCTCTGAGGACTGCAGCCCCAGTCACGTGCATCCTACTCACCTCGCTTCCCTGCCTCAGACGGGTGCCCGTTTATGGCACCGCGTTGCCGCTCTGAGAGGCTGCTTAACCAGAGATGGTCTTTCCATGCCAACGGCTCCTTGAGGCCTTTGTTAACGGGGCTGGAAATATCTCCAGCAGTCCTGTTGTTTTGTGGGAATCTTATTATCACCCCTCCCATCTCATTGCGCCATCTCTTCTGCTGACATTATGAAGCTCACAGATGTGGCCTGTGTGGCTGCCAGCTCCTGCCACCTTGCCCCCTGCGTGCTCGTCCCTTTGTCACTATTCTGAGTGTGTATGACTCAGGGCTTTCTCCTCCTTCCTCATGTTCGGGGGGCCTCCTCCTCCCACCCCGAAAGGAAGAGGACCGAAGAGGAAGGGAGTTGGAAACTAGTGTCCTTCTCCCCCCATTTCTTTGGCTTTGACACAATGAGGTGATGAGATAGGTGGAGTGAGGGCTGTTTTTAATGGCCTCGAGGACTTGATTTCCTGTGTCACAGAATCCCATCCCTGCTGGTCTAAGGGTCAGTACTCTGACGTGTTTCCAAATCAGTGGCAACTGGGCTTTGAATGAGTTTCGGGCACGTGGTCAGCTTGTCTGGGCCAAACCCCAGAGAAGTGGCGCTGACGTGGCTTCGATGCCTTGACAGGTGCTGCCTGGAGGTCTGGGGAGTGGTGTCCGTGCTGGTCGGCACCTTCATCTTCGGGCAGAGCACGCTGGCGGCCGTCTTGGAACTCTTCTGAGCGGGAGGGAGCGGCTGCCCGGGGCCAGCTGCGGCCGGTGTAATTCCGTCATAAAGATGCTGGAGAGACTGGTACCTTCTGCCTTCTCAGGCTGCTCACTGGGTTCAAAGCGTTCCTGGTGAGGATGGTGCTGTAGTGTCCTGGGGCTGCCCTGACAAATGACCACAGACGGATTGCGTAAAAGAGCAGAAATGTGTTCTCCCACAGTCCTGGAGGCTAGAAGTCAGAGGTCAAGGTGTCCGCAGGGCTATGCTCCCTCTGAAGCCTTTAGGGGAAGACCCGGCCTCTTGCAGCTCCTGGGGTGGCCGGCCATCCCTGGCTTGTCGACCCACCACTCCAACCTCTGCTTTCGTGTCTACCTGGCTATCTTCCCTGTGTGTCTGTCCAACGTTGCCTCTTCTTAAAAGGATGGCAGTCATTGCTTAGGGCCCACCTTCCTTCAGTATGCCCTCATCTTAAATTCCTTATTTAGGGTCTGCCAAGATCCTGTTTCCAAATTAGATGGCGTTCACAGTTTCCAGGGGTTAATAGTTCTGAGGGACACAGTGCCACTTAGAGAAGTGCGGACTGAGGCCCAGAGGCACAGGGTGAGGGCCTGGATGCGAGCCCAGAGGGGGATTCAGGAGGCATCCATTGCGGGTGGAGGTGGACTGAGGCCGGGCCTCGGGCCGACATCCTGCCCTTGACCAGATGGGCAAGGAGATAGCCAGACCCGTCACACAACCTTGTACCTGACCCCTTTCCAATGGGGGAGGGGACCCCAAAGAAAGCTGCCTTTCCCTTCTACCGCCTGGACCTGAAGTGCCTGGAAGCCATGGAAGCCAAGTGCAGATTTGCCTGTAGCTCCCTCCCAACACCCCCCCACCCCAATTTGGGGGTGAGGAGTCGCTTGCGGCTGAGGATGAGGGGCTGAGGGGCTGCCCTAGGGGTGGGGAGGCGGACGGGGGCCGTTGCCCCTCCATGTTGCTGTGCTCGCTGCACTGACCTGGCCCGGGCCCGGGGACGTCCTGGCTGCTGCTGGATTCAGGCCACTCTTCTTCTGCCCTGGGGCATCTGACAGAAGCCCAGATGCCAGAACCATGGGCACACCTTTGAGGCGCCTCCCTCAGGGTAGGTTTTCTTTTTGTTAGGTCGTATAATGTGTGCATGACTGAGATTGGTGGTGATAGAACTGGTTTTTGTTTGTTTGTTTCTCCAGCCTGTCCATCTGCATTTTATTGAGATCGAATTTACACACCATAAAATTCACCCTTTTAAAGTGTAAAATTCAGTGGGTGTTAGTCGATGCACAGAGTTGCCTAGCCATCACCCATACCTAATTCTAGTACATCACCCCCAAAGAAACCCTGTGCCCATGAGCACTCAGTCCCCATTCCCCCCGCCCCCAGCTCCCCTGCAACCACAAAGCTGCTGTCTGTCTCTAGGGATTTGCCTCTTCCAGACAGTTCACATAAATGGACTCATTCACACCTTATGTGGTCTTTGGTATCTGGCGCCTTGACTTAGCATACTTTCAAACTTGTCCATTTTACAGGCGAGGCAACTGAGGCTTGGAAAAATCAAGGCTGCCTGTCCTGAGAGGGACAGAGTTGAGGTAGGGACAGAGGTTACATTCTCTCGTCCCTTTCCTTTCCTCTCTAGACTCCACGCCTCAAGTGGCCCAGGGGGTGGGAACTGGTGTGCTCAACCCCGAGGGCATTTGAAAGCATGCCATTTGGTGGCATTTAGTATTAATGCATTCACCATGTAGTGTAGCCACCGCGTCCAACTAGTTCCGAAACATTTCCATCATTCCAAAAAGGAATCACGTACCGATTAGCAGTCACTCCCCACCCCTCCCAGCCCCTGGCAACCAAGAATCTGCTATTTCTACAGATTGACCTATTGTACCCATATTGTATGAATGGGATTGTACACATATGGCCCTCTGTTTCTTTCACTTAGAAAAATGTTTTCAAGGGTCATCCGTGTTGTAGCGTGTGTCAGAGATTCATTCCTTTCTATGGCTGAATAATATTTCATTGTGTGGATAAAGCACCTTTTATTTATCCATTCATCCACTGATGGATGTTTAAATTTTCCACTGTTTGGCTATTGTGAATAGTGCTGCCATGAACATTTGTGCGCAAGTATTTAAATGTGTCTTTTCAGTTCTTTTGGGCATAGTATGTATGGATATACCCAGGAGTGGAATTGCTGGACATTACAGTAATTCTGTCTTTAACTGTTTGGGGAACCTGATTGGGATCTCACTGCAGTCATGTGGAGCTATGCCCTACCCCCCACCCCCATGTGTCTATGCTATGTGGTGTGGTGGTTAGGACACAGGATTGGGGGCAGGTAGCTCTGGGTTTGGATGTAACTGGTACCACTTGCTGTGTGACCTCTGGTAAGTTACTTGCCCTCTCTGTGTCTCCATCTCTCCACCTGTTGATCACAGGATGGCATAGGTAGCATTGAAGATGGTGACAACCAAGTGCCTGGCACGAAAGTGTAAATTAAATGGGAGCGCTCCTATCTTTTAGGGTTGAAACTTGTTCTCTTCAGAGCCTGCACCCACCCACTCAGAATCAAACCGGCTCTAAGTGTTCGTGGGCTACAATCAGCAGAGATGCTACTGCGTGGGGAGCTAGGGTGTGAGGTGTGGCAGAAGTGTAACATGCCCAGCTGATGGGGTTCTTCAGTCATACCCCAAAGAGACTCAGCCGCCTGAGAATATCCTCTTTAAATAGCTGAACTGACTGGAACAGTACCAGCTGTGGCGTGGGGTGGGGTGGGGCAGTTCTTTCACTTGCTGATGCCACCCACCAACAGGACCCAGTTAAGTGGTGTTCTCCTGAGCCAAGCAGTTCCTGGTCTTCAAAGTTGAAGGTCTTCCCCCACTTTACAGCTGAGAAATAGTTTCCGAGAGGCTGGTGGCAAGGACATTCAGCTCAGAGGTGCACAGCTGGGACTTGAACCTGCGTTTTACTCTCCAACAAGCCCATGTTGTTCCACTGGTTTTGCCCGAGTTGCCTGAACCAAAGCCTGTGCAGAGGTGGCTGGGAGGTGGCAGGACCCATGGCAGGAGGGTGGGACCTGCCTGGGGGAACAGGGTTCCAGGACAGTGTGGACAGAGATCTTGCCCAACAGGATGGCTTTAATGATGATGCATTCCACAGGCTGGCTGCTTCAGGCTCAGAGCAGGTGGAAAGACGCATGTCCTTGGGCGGGCCTCCCCCAGGCCCCACCCACTGCTGCCCTGTTTCAGGGCCTCGCTCCTCCCTCCCCAGACCTTGGCTGCTCCTCCCCACCTGAGACCCATGGCTCTCTCCTTCCTTGTCTCTTGAGACTTTTGCATATGATGTCTTCCCTGTTAGCCGTAACAGGGATATAGAAATGGGTGCCACAAAGGTTCCACAATAGGATTTAAACATTGTTTCAATGAAGTCCAGGGGCTTGGGCTCCTGTCTTGTTGGAATTGCTCGCTGACAGGTGTGCAAGGAAGGGTTCACTCTGTGCTGAGGTCTGGCCTTTGCACTAATCTCCCAGAAGGTGGCCTCTAGGACTTCGGAATGTTCTGATATGAGTGTCTTTGTTTACGTGGGGACGTGGGCCACTGGTATCAGCCTGATCTTCACAGGGGTTGGAGGTCAAGGTTGGGCATGTTTGCATCACTGACCCCTAATGAAAGCTGACCACTGAGGCTCTAGTAAGTGCCTCTGGTTGGCAATACTCTATACATCATGCCAGGAGAAATGGTGCTGTGCACAATGCCACTGGGAGGAGACAACTGTAAGCTCTGTGTTTGGTCGGTCCTGCCCCATGAGCCTTTCTTTTGCCAATTTTAGCCTGGACCCTTTTGCTGCCATAATAGTGACCATGAGTCTCATGGCTTTGCTGAGTTCTGTGAATCCTTCTAGTAAATTATTGAACCTGTGGGTGGTCTTGGGGATCCACAAACTCTGTAATAGGCAGGAACTTATTTGTGAAAATATGTTTCTCATGGCTAGCACCTCCATTTTACCGATGAGAAACCTGAGGTTCTGGGTGACTTAGTCCAGGTTTCAGGGCTAATCAGGGGCCCAGGACCCCATGCCTCCTGACAGCTTCACTCCTCCAGCTGCTATCAACTAGGAAATGGGAAGCAAACACAGCCCACAGCCGTTTCCAACCGGCATTTATTTGGTGCCTGTCCCGGCGGTGGCTGCTTGCCTACTATGGCACCAGCTACGTGGGCTCTACTGACACGTGCAGACCCGGCACGGGCTGGGACGACAGGGTCTTGGCTCCTATCAGGTAGAGGAATGCCGACCAGGAGCAGGAGAGGGGGTGGGTGAGGTGGCGGCCAGCGGCCAGGAGTGTTGCTGAGGCCAGAGTAGGCAGGTATGGTGGGGGGCTGGGCATGCGTGGCCATCTGGGTGGGGTGCAGGCTGGGGGTGCTGGCTCTAGGAAGCCTCCCCATCACTACAGGCCTCTGGCTTCAGCAGGGCCCCAGACGCTGCTCTGCCGACAAGAGTGTGGGGTGGGGAGGCCAGGAAAGGGGGTTCGCCTTCACTTCAAACAGCGGGAAAATACACTCTTGTCTGGAAGTGTACTGAAAAGACAGCTCATGTACCAAAGTTTCTAGAAAAGAGGGGGGTGTCCTTTGTAGGAAGAAAGGGGAGGGTGCCAGGCTCATCCGCAGGGCATCGGGACGCTGGTCAGTCTCGGCCCACCGTGCACCAGGCAGCTAGAGGGGAGAGGGGGTGCGGGAGAGAGACAGGTTAAGCGGAGAAGACAGGTGGGGGTGGGCCACCCCTTACGGGGGCCCACAGAGGCTTCCCTCTTGAGCATCCTTGGAACACATCTGCTCCGGGCGGAGCGCACCATCTGCAAGCGCATCCCCTGGTTCATGCGGTGCCAACTCTGTGGGCGCCAAGCTGGGGCTGGCCTACGCGTGTGGTGGGGGAGGGGCGCAAAAGCAAGGCTTTGGGCCCTTTTGTGGGGTGTGGCGGTGATGTCAGCTGGGCCATGAATGCAGGTGCGGGGACCCATGGAGGTGGCCTTAGAGGGGCACTTTCTGGGTTTCTGGTGCAATCCCACCCCATGCTGCCCTGGTGCCCCGGTGGCCTGTCCTGTTCCAAGGCTGTAGGGCTCCCTTAGATCTCCGGCCCTGTCCTCCTATTTCGGGGCTAGCCTGATACTCTGCCCTTGGTCTCCCCACCACTAGGACCCTCTCTGCACACCGGGTATCAATGGTGGCCACTCACTTGTAACTCCTGGGAGCTAAGGATGGAGCATGAAGGGTCATTGGGAGGTTGGGCCTTGCCCTTCCTTGGACGGACTCAGCACCCTCTGCCTGAGCTAGCGGCTTCCCCTGTGGGAACCAGGGCCCGGGGTCACCCCCCTGCCACTCCAGGCCCTCTGCCTGTCCCCTACCTGGCACCGAGATCCTGGAGAGGGCCTCGGGCTGGCTCAGTGTGTCCACCTTGACGTGCCGGAAGGTCTTGCACACAGGGCTCTGCAGGTGCCTGCATCACGGGGACACCGGTGAGCCCTTGGGGCTGGGCGGTCAGGGGAGGCCAGGGGACAGAAGCTGGGGTGGTGGTCCCACTCTAATTCTGGCTCTGCCTGGGACGGGGGGAGGCTTAAACACCAGTCAGTCAGTCTTGGGGCTCAGAGTCATCATGTAGACATAAGAAGGCGGGAGCCCGGGAGCGTGAATGGCAGGTTTGCGGGGGAGAACAGCCTGTTTCTTGACTCCGATGAGCATCCTTAATGAGATAACATACACTCTGGATCTTTATCCCTTGGGGCAGCACTTTTCAAACAGGAGTGGTCATGGCTTTAGATCCCAGAGCCAGGCACCTGGATTCGGAGCTGAGCTGAGCGGGATGAGGGAGCTACCCTCCCCGCTGAGAAATGTCTCTCACTGGCTTAAGGGCACAGTTAGCTGATGAGGCCAGTGTTCTGGGTGGTGACTTACTGCTAGAACCTGGGCTCATGATTACCTTCCCCTCTCTTCCGCCTTCATCCCCTCCCAGGATATCTGGGCCAAGGAAAGGTGCTGGGTGGCCGGGATAGCCCCACCCCCTACGTCCCATCACCTAACCAGCTGCTGCAGGCCTGGTGCTAGACAGCACGCTCACCTCTTCCACTCCTCCTCCGTCTCCCAGAACTCGTAGATCACGAAGGTGAAGCCGTCCAACAGCCTCACGGCGGCGATGCTGCAAGGGGAAGGAGAGGCCAGGGTTAGTGGGCTAGTCTCGGCCGCCCACGGGCCTGCCCTGTCTGGAACCATGTCCTCGCCTTGCCCTCAAATAAGCCTGGACAGGGTGCCCCCAGAGCCAGCCTAAGGGATACCCTAAAGCCCTGCAAATGCGAGGCTGGCAGAAGCTGGGGCACTGAGGGGGTGTTCCAGGACAGGCATTTTGAAGGCTGCATAGTCATTTCTTCCTGCCACACTCTCCTTCATAATCATCGCCTCACTTAACCCTTAAACCAGCCATCAGGAGCTCCACAGGAGCTGAGGGAGGGCCCTGTCCTGGTCAGTGGACCTGTAGGACCGGTCCCAGGTCAGTCCTGCGCTGCCTGTGGGATAGTGGCAGACCACTCGCCTCGTTTTTAATAGTGTGGTGCTCCCTGCATGGGGAGGAGGCTAGGGGGTGCTCCCAAGAATGTGGCTAGCCTGGGGGCCACTGAGGGCTGACCTCCAAAATTACATCATCTCTAATACGGCCCCATCGGGCGTCTTACAAGCTCTCCTGGCTGCTTCTCGTTTTCGCATGCTCAGCAGAACAGAATCCCCGAACATTCAGCGAGGAGAATTCTGTCATGGGTGGCGCCTGCTGTATAATTACAGGCAATGCCAGGTTTTGCCACCCAGGACAGAAGTAGGGAAACCAGGCTGCTAATAGCAGCATTAGTTCATTATGCTGCAGCTAAAATTACACAGGGAGCGATTGGCCTGTAATTCGAGGAGAGGACTGGGAATGCATGTTGCCCACGGATCAGCTATAACCATGGCCCTTCGCCAGATACACAAGGTGCTGCTGACGGGCCTCTCTCTGCGACAGACAAAGGTCATCAGCAATTGGGTGCATCTAAGTTTGGCTACTGCAGCGAGATGAAAGCAATCAGGTGATTGCATTTGCTCAGCTGACGGTGTACTGCTTGGGTTATTTTTTATTTTGGGGAGGGCTGCCTCTGGATGGGCAGGCAGGGAGTACAGGGAGGACACACAGTGTAAAGCCCTACTATGTGCTGCCTGTGTGCACAGGAGAGGTGGCTGGGCCCTCACTGCTCTACCCCACCCCACCCAGCCCTGGGACCCCTTCTCTCCTGCCGTGAGCATGCCACTCCTGTGGCTTTGGGTGCCACCTACACGCCCACCACTCCCAGCATCTCTGCACTCCTACAACAAAACCTCAACTAGCCTGCGTGACGACTCCCCCATACCACACGCCTGACCTCCTCCTTCCACAGCCCCTTCTCCCAGCCACCAAGTCTGGTCAACTGTCTTCCAAAACAGCTCCCCTTCTGCACACGGACACCAAACCGTGTCTCCGACATGCTCATGCATCTCTGATACAGTCTCTCGTTCTCCAGATGAGCAGGGTAAGTGGGTTTTGCCCACCACCCCTGGCCCTTGCCTCCCTTGTCATTTTGTGCAGACATACTAGAAGCATGCTTTCTCTCAAACATGGCCCCCTGGCAACCTCCCCAGACCTCCACACCCACTGACCCCCACCCAGAATGCCCTTCCTCAGAATCTGTGGTCTGGAGGCTCAGGCACCAGTGCACACACAGCCCCCCCCCCCCATCTCTTGCAGGACCCTGCTTCCGGGCCTCCATAGCAGCCACCACCATTCAAAATCATCTTTCCTTGTCTGCCCATGTCCTACCACCTACAAGAAACATTTAGTAAGAGTTGATTCACCGCTATATCCCCAGGGCCTGGCGCCCAGCAGGCCCTAGGGAGCAGGGTGAAGCACATGTGCTCTCAGGTGGGAAAAGCCAACTGGAGAGGGAGAGAATGTCACAGAGGCTAGAGCTGTTGTCCTGGGCAAAGATGGGTGGGACTGAGACAGGGAGGGGAAGAGGGTCTGGCAGCTTGGGCCATCAGCCCTCTTTGTGGCTTGCTCAGATGTGGCCTCGGTCATCTAGCTCAGCTCTGCTGAGGAGCAATGCGGGCCTCAGCAGCAGGGACGAGAGGGTGAAGTCCCCGAGGGACAGCCACACAGTAAGAGTCACAGCTGATGCCGAGAAAACACTGACGGAGAACCAGGCACTGGCCTAAGTAAGCCTTCACATTCACTATTCCATCTAACAGCTCAACAACCCCAGTGAGTGGGTCCCATCAGTGGTCCCATTCCACAGATGCGTACACTGAGGCCAGAGACATGAAGTCACTTGCCACATTTGCACAATGGGGACGAGACTGAGGTAGGACTTGAAACCTCCTAACTGCCTTTCTAGGCACTTCCCTGGGGTACAGGTTGTTCTCAGGGATGAAGCTGGTCCTTCCTGCCGTGTCCTCCACCCCAGCCAGAGCTCCCGCCCAGCCCAAAGCTTACTCACTGGAAGCAGTTCCTGGCTCCAGCCGTGCCCCGCAGGTACTGTCGCAGGGAATCCAGGAACTCACTCAGCTGCTCAGGGCACACGGCCATCTCCTGCCGGACCAGCTGCAGATGCTGTGGGGCCAGAGGGTGAGTGAGCGTGGGCACCTGTGGGCCTGGCAGCCAGCCACACCTCAGGCTCCCTGACAGCCCTCTCCCCCAGCAGGACCCCGCTCAGCCCTGGGGGCCCAGCTCAAGGTTCAGCATCCCCAGACCTCCCTTCAGAGAGGACACAATTCAGTCAAAATAAAACCAAAAGAATCCCGCACGCACAAAAACCTTCTCATTCGTACACATGGAAACCGGCTAAAAAGGAACTGGAACTAAAAAAAACCCCAAAAACAAATGCAAAGGAGTCCCACAAATGCAGACAAAGGTGTATAAAGAGGGTCCACAGATGTCTGGAGCTGCCTGCCAGGCACCCAGGTCCCAGACACAATGAAAGAGCGACCAGCAAAATTCCTTTCTGATCAAACCAGGGTTTTGACATCACTATCCTGTCAATCACTTTGCTGCAGGCCAAACTTTTTTTTATCAAAGCCCTGATATCTTCAAGAACACCCTGGGAGGGGAGGGTGACCAAGTGCTGGGGCTACAGCTCCCCTCATGGTGGTCCCTGAGGGGCAGGGTGGCAGGGCCATCGAGCACCTGCATCTTGAGTTCTGGACCAGGCAGTGAGCGATAGGGCCACAGGAGAGGGGACCCTCACCATGTTGGTGCCTTCTTCATCCGAGAGGCGCTGCTGCAAATCAAACCAGACGGTCTGAAACAACAAGCATGAAGCCATGCTGAAGACAAAGGCCACTTCTGCCAGGGAGATGCTCAGGACCACCACAATGACACTGGAGTGCCCAGGACCACCACAGAGCTCCAGCCCCTCCACCTCAAGGTCCCAGGGGCTACTGGGAGCCCCCAGGGGCCAGGCCTTACTGGACAGGGCTCAGTCCACCCTCCAGGCATGTGCTGACTCAGGGGGGGCACAGGAAGCCAGGAGGGAGGACCAACCACAGGAAAGCAGGAACCCTGCACGTGCTACTCACAACCACATGCTGGTGCCCAGAACAGGGCCCAGAATCTTAGGGATGCTCAGTCGTCACTATTTTATAGCAGAGAACCCTGGGCTCCAAAGGCCACAAAAGCTGGTTAGGTGCTGCTGATCCTGGGTCTGAAGCTGGGACTTCTCTGCTGGCACTGAGAATCATGAGTATTCTTCCTTCAACTTGGGCACCCCCCTGTCCAACTGTCCCTGAGGACAGCCTGTGTCTCTGGGGAGATCACACACCAAATGGCTTTATCACAGGAGCACAGCGGCTGGTTTTTAAGGGAAACGGAGCTGCAGACATGCAGGCCAGTGACCTGCGCTGTCACCACCTTGAAATTCTTGATGTTGGAACAAGGGACCTGGCATGGTCATTTTGCACTGGACACTGTAAAAGAAGCAGCCGGTCCTAGAGAGGGTACTGACATTTTGGCGACACATGGTGTGAACGTGCTTTGAAGGTTGGCCTAAGGTATGTCTGCCAGAGGCAAGTCTGTTTCCATTGTTGTACAAGGGTGCGCTCTCAGAGGGCAGGGGCTGCAACTGTTTCCCTTGGCTTCTGGCCGGTAGGGCCACTTGAGGATGAGAGCAGGGAGGGCGAGACACGGTGGCACCCACGTCTGCCCTACCCTCTTCCAGCTGGGCCACCCAATGCTCCGTGGCCACCCAATGCTCCCAGGCCCAGGCCCATTGGCCCATGGAGGGCGTGGCCCGGAGCTAGCTCCGGATTGGCCCCTGCTTGTGCCCTGGGCCAATCAGAGGCTGGCGAGGAGGGCCCCGCCCTGTCTCCAGGACGCCCAGGTGCTCCGCTGTTTCTAGCCAGCTGGTTGGTTGTTAAGGCGACTGGGGCACTAAAAATAAACTTCAAAGAGCCTCCCTCTGGAGGCGCCTGTGGAGTTGTTATGACAACCGGGCCACCAGGTCCAGGGAGCCGCTCCCACCCAGCAGCCAGCTTTAAATGGGGGTGCGGGGAATGGGGGACCCCACCTTGTCTTCAGACCTGTAGATGAGATTGCTGTTGCCTCCCTACAACTCCCCGCCAAATCACTGCCTCAGTCTCTCCCTGCCCCCACGAATCCCTAAGAACTAACCCCCAAACCCATCAAAGTACTTTTTATTTTTTTGCCCTTTTGCAAAAGATGTAAGAAATTCAGAAAAGTTGGGAAATGTAAATCGCTGCAACCCAGGGCTCTGTGCCACTTGTTACCTTGGTTGACTTAGGTATATGAGTATGATGTATGTATTTGCATAGGTCTGGGGCACTAGAATTCCTCATAGTAATCGCTAACATTGCTCATGTTAAATGCCAAATACACAGCAGGCTCTGTGCTAAGCCATTAAGACGTCATTTTATTTACTTCTTACAACAACCCTGTGAGGGGGTACTATTCTGATTGTTTTTTGTTAGAGCAGGAATCTCAGACTCAGAGAGGGTAAATTATTGGCCCAAGGTCACATAGCTGTTAAATGGATTAGCCAGAATTCCCATAGGGCTGTCTGATACCTGAGCCCCTTGGTAAACTTTAAAGCAATCTGTTTTTCCTTCCAAGAAATGGTCATTGTTATGGGCTGACCTGTGTGTCTTACCCAAATTGAAGGACCAATCCCTAGTTGAAGCTCTAATCCCCTGTACCTCAAAATGTGACTATATATGGAGATGGGGCTTTTAAGGAGGTATTTAAGTTAAAATGAGTTCACATGGGTGGGCCCTGATCCGATTATGACTGGTGTCCTTGTAAGAGATTAGACACACAGAAGAAACACCATGTGAGGACAAAGGGAGAGGACAGCCTACCAGCCAAGGAGAAAGGCCTCAGAAGAAAGCAGCCCACCCACAAACTGATCTCAGACTTGTAACCTTCAGCTGTGAGAGAATAAATGCCTGTTGTTTAAGCCCTCAGCGTGTGGAATGGGGTGATGGCAGCCCCGGAAGACTGATAAATTGTGAGTATCTATTGAGTCACAAAATGTTCTCTGAAAACGTGATTCTGTAAAGGCTGAGTTATTTTCTATTACCTGTGGATGCACCACATCGTATTTAAAAGATTGCACGCTACTGGTCACTCAGGTTGCTATTAATCTTTCCTGGGACATCACCATCTCTCACCACCATTCTGTGTCTTGGCTCCACCTGCCCAAGCCACCTTAAAGCCTCCTTGAAGCTCTGTCCCCTTGCCATCCAGACCCTGCTACCACTACCTATTCCTTGAGATGCCCCTCCTGGCTGCCCACTCACCCCTCCACATCTCTGTGTTCCCCAGGCACCACTCCTTGGGCCTGTACAATAGACAGGCGAGGGCAGTCCGGAAAGTATGCAGCCACATAACCGTTCTTGTTATATTGACAATGGCTGGATTTTTTTCTGGACAACCCTCGTATTTCTGTACTGTGTCTCCATTTCTACAATCCATTGGGTGAAGTCTTTCCAAGGTTCCCTGACTTCTGTCCCCAAATCCTGGCCTAACTTTGCCTTCCCTGGAGGCTGGGGAGAGTGGAGGGATGGAGGGGAGGGCTCAGTGGCCTTACCTTGTTCTCCAGCCGTCCTATTAGCTCTGCCAAACGGCTGATCTGGGCTTCCAGGCCCTCCTCCTTGGGGTCTGAGGTGACTGGGAAAGAGGGATAGAGATGCTGGTGATGGGCAAGGGCCAGGCCTAGAGGAGGGGAGCCCCCAACCTCCCTAGGAGCCAAGGCTTGCTCCTAGCCCTCCCAGTTCTAGTCCCACTCAGAGGCCCAGGTCTCATCTGGGCCACTGTCAGAATTCCTCCCAGGACCCCAGCTCAGCATCCCCCACCCTGGGCCACCAGTCTCTCACCGGAAGGCAGGCGCTGCTCTGGTTCCACGGCCATGAGCTTGTGGTTGGGGGCATAGTGGGTAGTGGTGCTCCCATACCAGGTCTCAGCCACGCTGTGGCCGGGTTTGCTGTGGTTCTGTCTGCAATGCAAGTAGGGGAAGCACACATACTATGAGGGAGACTACTTTCAGCAGCTCTGACAAACATGAAGCACTGACTCTGAGCTTAAACGTGCCGTCTCCTCCGTGGAGCCCATCCCTGTGAAGTGGGTCTTCGTTTCACAGAGGAGGAAATGAGGCCCCCAGGCAGGTGACTTGGCCAAGACCACGCAGTTAGTGGGGCTGAGTCGGGATGTGAATTCAGCCACATTCAGGGAACTCCACAGCCCAGGCCCAGTTCCCTGGAGGTTCAATTCCAGGCCCCTTCCCTGCTCCCTGCCTGCCTCACTAGGAGCCAATTTGGTGTTTGGTGCCCTGGCGGGAGGCTGGGTTTGCACCCTCTCTGAAAAATGGATCCCTCAGACATGGTCGAGAGCAGGCACGTAACAGGACAGTGGAATCTGTGATCTTGACCTCAGCCAAACCCTAGAGAGAGGAGCCAGGTCTCCTCTCCTGTCCCTGTAACCCCCTAGGCATACAGACATGCCCTCGAGTGCACAGTCTCCTAAGGGGCACCCACAGCTCACCAAGCACTGTGCCTGGCACAAGAGTAGGGACTCAACCAATGCTTGGTGAATGTCTGAACACCTATGTGCAAAGAGATGCTGGAGAACTCATCACAGTCATACAAATATGCACTAACAGGCATGTCCTCATATAGCACATGCACACTCCCATGTGCACGGCCAACGCCCAGTCCCCAGCCCTTGGGGCAGTGCTGCCTGTGTGCACCTGACAGCTCATAAGCCTCTCCCCTGTGCAGAGGGGCAAATGCACCTCCCCTGCAGGGCTGGAAAGGCCGGCGGAGTCTTGGAGGTGTCAATCCTGGTGGCTGTACAAACCAGTAGCAAATTAAATGTGGACCTCAGACCATGACTGGAGGCAGTGGGAGTCCCTGGGGCAGCAGGGTTTGAACCTGTGGCTGGAGCCTAGAACACAACATTCCCAGGCTTGGAAACAGGATGGCCTAAGGGGGCTGGAAGCTAGGAGCCCAAACAGCTAAGAATTGAAGCGGTTTGAGATGGGAGTGCATGTGGAGCAGACGAGTTTCCCCATCACGATGTGCCACCCCCGCCACCAATGTCCTGAAGTAAGGTTCCAATGGGGTGACGGGCAGGTGCACCAGCTAACGTGTGATGGAACTGGCAAACTGCAGGAAATCAGCTATGAGAATCATGCAGCAGTCTTATCGGTTCTATGGCAGGATGAAAACGGCAAGTTTTTAATTAAGATAGTGACAAGGAAGGCAATCTCTGTCTGCTGCCAGAGCTGTGGCTATTAACTTTGGTGACTCTCAGAGTAACAAGGCTGATCACAGATGCAGAGCTCTGGGCTCAGCTCCCAAGGACACGACCTGGGGGCTGGGGAGCTGTGTTTTTCATTTCCCAGGTGATTTGGCTGTCTTTGAGGTGCTCAGAGCAAACACACAGCGTCTGGCAGAAGTAATGTCGTAAGGTCGTAAGGCTTGCTTTGTCTCACAGGAGATGGCAAGAAATTTGAACATTTCACCTACAATGTCACGGAGCGTGCTTGAGTGTGATCCTATTACATTACAGGTTTACATGCTTCTGGTTTTGCAATAAAGGTTTGGTATAGATTACCGGCTCATAAAAAAGGAGTGTGACTTCTGCCAGACCCTGTATTTTGGGAACAGTATCATTGAGTGGCTTTACAATCACATCTGACTGGGACCAGCTCCTCACCAACCAAAAAGCACACACCCAAAGCCCCGCCCACAGCAACCAACACCCTGTGGTGCCGGGCCTGTGACTGGGAAACCCACACACAGAAAGTCAAGGCTCAGTAACACTTGGGCCCAGACATCTGGCTCCTGCTTCTGTCTATCTGGACTTCTTTATGTCCTCTATGCCAGGCATATCGGCTGTTCTCGAAAGAACAGGCCAACAAGAATCTGTCTCAACTTGGGGCAGTAAATGCAAGGGCTTGTTTCCTAATTGTGGTAACCAGTTTCCCAAATTTACTTCCAGTTTTCAAAGGTGAGCCAAGCAATGGAATAATAGTCTTAGGTAAACAATGATGTGAGCGGTGTGGGGATGTGGCAAAACTGATTAGACAGGAGGTGATTGTAACCGCATGTACCGTATTTTCCGGCGTATAAGATGACTTTTGAAACGAAAAAAAGTCAACCGAAAATCGGGGGTCGTCTTATACGCCGAGTAGATCCCGAAAAACGTCTCGATATGCCGCTAAACGAATTTTCCAACTCGATCCCGCACCAATCACTGCAAGGCTGCTCCGGACCGCCTCTCTAACTCAGCCAATCCAAGCAGGCTTTTTATGCATGCAATACACATGTTCTATCAATGTACGGTATATTACGGTATGTTCGAAAAATGTCATTCATTAAAAATTTAATTAAAAAAAGAACCGGTGTTGCCTCGGAAGTGGGGGGTAGTCTTATACAGCGAATATAGGCCTAAGCCTATGTTTTAACTGTAAAATTAGGGGGTCGTCTTATACGCCGGAAAATACGGTATGTACTGTATGCGTGTGCTGCGTTGCATGCACATCAGACATTCTTCTAAGCATAGACGAGCTTATTCAATCCTCACAGTCACTGAGGAGGTAGGTACATAATTGTCCTTATTTTGCAGTTGGGGAAATGGAGGCACACAGAGGGGTAGTAGCTTGCCCAAGGTCACCCCGCTTTCAAGTTCACAAACATCCCTATTAAGCAGTAAACTGGCATGGGTGCGTGTGTGTACAGCATACCCCCACGTGACCCTGCAAGGTCCCCTGCACACACCGGATCTGGCTGGTCTGCTCTTCGATGGCCTCCACTGCACTCTCCACAGAGCTCAGCAGCGACTGGATCTGATTGGCTGTCTCCTTCAGGAGGAAGCGGGTCACAAACTGGTCCACATTGCTCCCGCCCTCGTACACCTGCAGAGGGAGGGGAGCGGCACAAAGCGGAAGGGGTTTGGGAAGAAGCTTGGGTGTAAGGTCTGACGTTGAGTTGGGGGACACCTGGAGTTGGGGTCTGCCTTGCAGGGGGAAGGGGGACCCCACTCCACTGACGTCTGCATCTTGGAGGCTATAGAGCTCCTGGAGCAAGGCAGGGGCTGTGGACTCAGACCCAGGTTAGAACCCCGGCTTTAGCACTTCCTAGCTCTGTGATCTCCAGGGCCAACCCAGGAGTTACAGCAGGATTCTCCTTACAAGGTCATGGGGAAGGTTAAATGACAAAGTGTATGTAAACTGCTCAGCATGGTACCTGTCACAGAGCAAACAACAAACAGTAGCTACTATGATAAAGATGATGGTGGTGGTGATGGTGACAGTGAAGATGGTAACGAAGTGATGAACATGGTGGTACTGATGGTGAAGAAGGTGGTGATGGGTGGTATTGTTTTCATGTTGTTGTTGATGGGGATAAAGTATTAAGGGAGAAGAATTCACAATTTCTTCTGCCCCCTTCCTCCTCCAAGGAGTATTCTTTGGGCCCCTAGGCCCCATTATGCAGAGAAATGACAGACAAGGATCCAAAGCATCCAGAGAAGTTAAAATAGCTCCCCAAGGACAGTGTCTGAGACTCAGTCCTCAGAGAAAGGGGTGAAAGGAGAATCTGGGTGGAGGGGGGAACTGAGGGAGACTAAGAGGCCCAAGGAGAGGAAGTCTGGAGAAAAGATGAATGAAGAGGGTTTTTTACAAGTTTGGCTCTGTGATGTGTGATAGAATTTCCCCTTTGTCAAGAGACTGCAGCAAAGACATTTCATTACTTAAGGTTTCTGGATCCAGCTGAGTTTCTTTTGACTACAAAAGACTTTACAGTAGAAGGGAGAAGGCTCTGGTTTAGCCAGGTCACTCGCGGATGATGACAAAATGACACTGTTGGGAGATGCTGGTCCCACAAACCCTGTGCTGCTCTCCTGGCCATTTCTGCTAAGACCTGACCTTCCAGAACCATCTGCCCTAGGAGACCTTGGAATCTGCCCAGTCTCTGACAAGGCAAGGGAACACCGGACTCTCAAGGAAAGCAAATTAAACCATCCATCACTCTGACTGAGAATTAATTAGCAATAATTGCACAATGGGAAACATGGCTAGAGGGAGATGGAGAATTGGAAGCAGGGGTGGAGGCAGGGAAAGAGGAATGGGGGTGGGGTGGAGAGAGGCCTAAAGGAGAGGCACACACAGACAGGGAGGCATGGAGCTGGACTGCCCGTGCCGACCACCAGGCCACATGTGCTGGAGAGTGAACCTGATAGAGAAGGACTGTGTGGCAGAAAGTCTGTGAGTTTCTGGTCGCCTAATCCATTGCAATTATTGATTATCCTTCCTAGCAGACAACGGAACTCACATACAATCCAGTGATCAATGGATTCGGAACAGACAAATGGCCAAAAATGAACACGAAGGTATAACGTAAAAAATTTAAATATAAAGAGAAAGGCTGCTAGAGTTCACCAAGCAGAAAAATGAGCTGCAGTGGGTTAAACACACCCAGATCAGAGACACTTAGCAGGGGTTTGGTCAGGGGTCAGGAGGTGGAACGGGTTAGCTGAATTCCAAAAAGACAAGGTAAATACCTAAAATGCAGTTTTTCTGGATTTTTCCTCTGCCACAATCAATGCCTCAGCTGAGAGACCAGCTACAGAGGTTACCGAGGAAAAGAATCAGATCTAGGAATTTTACATCCCATGGACAAATTACTCCTTTGCAGGATAACAGGGCGATATTCAGAAATCTGCAAATGTATGAAATTTTACCAGATGAGCACCTTTCCTTCAAAGAATGTCTAGGAATTTCTCCCAAATCATCTAGGGTTGAATCAGAGAGAGAATTCTTGAATAGGGAAGTTGTGAAGTAGTGGGGATCACCCTAAAAATTAAGCATTAAGGTTACAGACACTAAATGTTAAATTTTAATTACATTGGATTCAGTTAATAAAGAGTGTGAAAGTATGAGATAAGTAGCCAGAAATCGAAAAATTCCTTTAATTCCACAAAAGGCAATAGGAAGCATTTTTATCAGCTAGGCCTAAAAACAGGATCATGCATGCTAACACTATATGTTTTAGAAGTCACTAGTGAAATGGAAACTGGAATGTTCACCTTTGAAATCACAAGCAATGCACAAAGCAGACCATCAGAAGGAAAAATGTCAGAGACGAAGAAGCATAAAAACACAGGAAGCATAACAGATGACGATAGCAGTCAGACCAGATAGATCATAACAAGTAAGAAAAGCAGCCTAAACTCCCCCACATGAAGACACAGTCCTGGATTTGATTAAACGAGACCCAGCTGGAGGCATATAACAACAGCGCACACCAAAGGATTTACAAAGGAAAGTGTGCAAAGATTCTGCAACCAAATTTGATCAAATGAACCAGCTGCACTATCACTATCAAGGTAGAATAGAAATGAGAGAGTATTTACACAGAAGGATGAGAACACAATGCCAAGGCAGAATGCATAACAAGGACATAACATTCTGAAGTCTTCGTGCAGGGGGAGAGGATATTGCTATAAGCATGGCTCTGGGGATTCAGATGAGTATAACCACTTGAGAAAGCAATTGTGCCTTCTGTCAAAAGCCTCACCCTGCTCAGATTTTGACCCAGTTTTGATACTCTCCACTTTTGATAATCTATCCTTAAGCTATAATGCAAAATGAGGAAAAATGTTTATGTCCCAGTATTATTTGTAATAGCAAAAACCTGGAAATCTAATCTAATATGCTCAACAACGGAGGAATAGTAAGTAAAATTAAATATGGATATTTGAGTTGACGCTTCTGAACAGTTTTAATAACATGGGAAAAGTGCTGAAATCTTAGGGGGAAAAGAAAGCAAACAAATTTTTGTACACAGAATATTAAATATATTAAAGAAATATACTTTTAAAAGTCTCAAAGGTAATAAGCTAAAATGTTTATAGTAGTTAGGGATAGTGGGAATTAGAAGTGATTTGAAATTTTTCTTTATAATTTTCTCTACTTACTAAATTTTACATATTGAATATGTATCATTTATGTAATAAAAATATTATAAGAAAGGTCTACAGGTATCAAACAAAGTGGCTAAAAATATAGAAAGGAAAAAACATTAAGAAATAAAGATCAAATGACAAAACAATTTAGGGTGAGACATTAGCTCATCATTGTCCCATAGGACAGTGGGCACCAGGACATGGTAATAAATAGGGATCCAAAGGGCACTGTTAGGAAAAAGTGTGGAAGTCTGAAAAATGGGCAAAAACAATCACTGGATTTCTGGTCTAGTATACCCTTCCGGTTTACGTAGGTCTTTCCTTGTGTTGGAGCTACTTATAAAACTCTAAGATGTAAAAACACCGATAATCATGCAAATAATTCTGCATGTGAGTTTTGTCTGTCAGAATTCAACTGATTATTGCCCTGTGGACAGTGAGCAATGTTGCAGTTATCCACAAATCCATGTCATACTTCCTGGATGCCTATATACACGGCGTGGGTTCTTTGAATTTTCCAGCTATAACATCTTACTGTTCTCACATTAATGAATGAGTTAAATAACTTTTGACTTGTGCATTTTACACTTTTAGACATTTTATAAGAGACATTTTGCCTTTCTACAAAGTAGTCTTTCAACAGCATAGATTTCATAACAAAGAAAAGATAGCTATTTTGAATTTTACATTCTGAAAGTATGATTCCCTGTCTTCTCAAGTATCCATGAGATAGTTATAAAAACAAATCAACTAATACGTAATGAAGAAATTGCAACACGTTTAAAAAATAAAATAAAAACTTTAGGTCATTTGGCTTCATCATACCACAAAATGAGAAATGAGTCAGGGCATAGGCTATTAGAGAACACGTAGAGAGAAAATGTGACATATTAAAATCTATGGCTGCAGTGAAAATACCATCCAAAGGGAAATGTTTAAAATTTCACACTTTATTATCAAAAAACATTTAAGCATTCTATTTCACATATGAAAAAGAATAGCATCAACAAACCTAAGAAAATAGGCCGAAGGCAACAATAATGATAAAATTTACCAATGCAGTAGAAAACAATGTGAAATTTAAATAAATGTGTCAGGGGTTGAGTAGTAGAAACAACTAATTAAAATGGGAAAAACTCTGTCAAATATGTTTTTAAAATGTAGCAAAACTGGACAAAAGTTAAAACAAGAACTGAGCTACAATGCAGATGTTTTATTGAACTTAATCTGCATTAAGTGCTGGTTTGTGTCAATGCCATAGATTTTAAAAAACATTGTAAGAATATACTATGCATAATCCATCATAAAATTGACCATGCCTATGATAGCTGTGTTTAAACCTAAAAATGGATACAAAAAGTAAAATAACTTAACTAAAATTAAGATTGACCTTTAAATAACTATTAAAATAATTCCCGCCCCTATTTAGTACCATGACCCAAGCCTTCTAGATAAATTCTTCCTATTTTTGAATAGAAAAGTAATCCTATGTTAGAGAAACTGATTCACACACAGAAAATATTCAAAACCACCTATAATTCATTCCCAAACTATCGTCAATTCTCAATTTCTGATAAAGACAGAGATAAAAAGCTCAGCTAGTGACAAGGATTCAGCAATGTGATGGAAGGATAATGTACCAAGTAGTGTTTATCACAGGAAGCTAAGGCTTGCTCAATAGGAGAGGATCTAATAATAGACTCCACCCCGTCAATAGCTTAAGAAAAATCTTATGATAATTTTATAAGGCCAAAAAGGTATTTGAAAAAATTTAGTACCACCTCCGAAGACAAAATTTAATAAAAGAAATGCAAAAACAATTTTTTTTAACAGATTGGAAAGGATTCTAAAATAAGAGCTGGCATTAGTATTATCATTAGTGGAGAAATACTAAGAGAAGCACTTGAAAATCAGGAGCACAGGATGCCTGACTTAGCACCATTACAATGTTTTAGGATTCAGGGGAAATGCAATAGGACAGACAGAACAGAGATGTAGGAGGATCACATATCAGAAAGGAAGATGAGAACCACAGTAGTTCATAACTGATGTGATGACTGCATGTCAACAGAAGCCAACGAGTCAGCTAACACCAATGGATACAGAGATGCAGTTGAAAAATGAGCTCAATGACTACAAACAAAAAGTGGTTAGAAAACATGCAAGAAAAAATTGCTGTCCCCACTACAGTCACGTGCATGGTTTCTGAGGGCAAAATCTCCAAAACTTGTCCAAGTTCTATGGGTAGAAGTTAAAAAATCTTCTCCAGGATGGAGAATTAGGTGACGTCTCTGAATATTTATAACCAAAGACCAAGAAGCAACGACAGATGTTATCAATGGCTCAGGACAGCACTGCTGAGAAGCGGCCCCATTCAAAGATGAGAAAACAGAGGCCCGAGGAGCTGTTTCAGTGGCTAGGAGTCCCAGGTGTGCGTCTGATGCGCCTCAGGCCACCTGTCAGGAGCGGAGCTGAGGCTGACACCCTTGGCTGAGTGACTGGGATTCTATTTTTTTTTTTTTTTTTTAAAGATTTATTTATTGTTTTTGACAGAGAGAGAGAGAGAGATACAGTCAGAGACAGAGAGAAGGGGGAGGGCCCAGAACAGTCTCCATAGATGCACATCATCGGTTTTTCCACATAGTTTCATTCCACAGGTGGGCTGGGGCTGCACAGGGCAGGAACTGGGCCGGGGTCTTGCCCCGGTGAGATCTGAACTGGGGGCACTCCCCAGTTCAGCATATGGGTCCACACGGGCTGGGGCCGGGATTCGATCCTTAGTCCCCGGGGCTGCAAAGTGAGCGCCTAACCCACTGAGCCATACCGGCTTCCCCGGGATTCTAGAGTCTGGGGTCTTTCCACGCCCCCTTCTAATCCCCCACCCACCTTCATACTTCCAAATATCAAATAGTCTACAGCGATGAACAATGAAAGGGAACTGGTTTTACATGTTGTTAAAATAGACTTTAAGACACCAAGCCTCAAATTGACACTGGGACAGAAATAGGAATGTGGGTAGTAGGGGCTCAGGGTTAGGCCCAGCTCTTTCTGGATATGGGAAGAAAAGGGTTCTCTAAGGTACCACACACAGAGCAGTAACTAAGCAGCATTTGCAAAAACATACAGAACTGATCGTCCCTATGCCTGAGCATACACTAGGAGCTTAATGATAAAATCTTGTAGTCACCTTTGCTCTGCTCCAGGCCCTATGCCAAGCAGTTTAGAGACTTTCCTGCATTTGGTCCTCATAAGGAGCCTATAAGGGAAATGCTCCCATTCCACAGATGGAGAAACGGAGGCTCAGAAAGGGACGTGACTGGCCCAGGGTCCTTCAGCCAGGTCTGGCTGACTTTATTGGCTAAGTAACCTGGCCTTACCCAGCAGACGGGGCTGGCTTTGCTGAGCTCCCACTGGTGGCTCAGGGTCGCTGGTGGGCTGTATACCCTTGGGTGTCTAGGTGCCCCTCACTGCAGGGCCCGCTCCTGCTCCCCCCGAGTGCTTTGGCGTGTGTGCCCAAGCAGCTGCCTCTATTCTTGGCTGACTGACACTCCAGTCACCCCTGGGCAGGCACGGAGTCCCAAGCTGTGCTCCATACCTCCTGGTAGTTCCCTGACCCAGTGTTCCCTCTCATTTCAACCAGCAGGTATGGCCGTCTGGCTATGACTCTGCAGGTTCACTCTTCAGAGCCTCTGTTTCCATAGCTATGAAATGGGGGAACTGAGCGTAGGCAGCTCGAGGGTGGCCGTGATGATTAAACTGAGCGCTCAGTCCTGGCCATTGTAGGACATGCACCAGACAGAGAAGGAGCACACCCCGCCTGTCCCCTCTGGAAGCCGCCAGTGGGAGCACAGACTCAGAGGCAGGAAAGGAAGCTCAGGGGATGGGCTGCTTACGCTACAATGGAGAAGGCACAGTGATACCCAGCCCATAAGCTGGCTCCATCTCCCTGCCTTCTGTCCTCCTCCAGGCCATGAATGCAAACAAGGTGACAGAACTGCAGGTGGAAACTTTGGGGCCACATCAGAGACCTCTCCAATACACGTGCGCCCTCCCCAGCACTCCTGATGGTTCCACTGCCCAGCTCCGGGCTCCTGGCCTGGACTTGCGTTCTCCTACCAGACACCATCAGATTCCCCAGAGTGAATCTTCCCCTTTCCATCTCATAACCCTGCCGTAGACCCTGGCGGGCTTGGGGTGCCTGATGCTCCCTTCCAGGACTCCACCCCAGGATCATGCCCAATGCTGGGAAAGGGCACCCTCCAATCCAGGCACCAGACCCTGGGCAGACAGGGCCATTCCCAGAGCCACTCTACTCTCTTCACAGTTTACCTCAGCTCCCTGTAAGAGCCCCAAGCAAAGCCCACCCAGAGCCAGGCCGACCTCACATTTGTCATCACAAATCCAGGCACCCTTGGTTAAAGATGCCTCAGAGAAAAAGCTGGAACCAAACCAGCACTAGGCCTTGGGCCCCTAGGGACCAGCTATGCCCACTGACCTTCTTGGTGTAGCCCATGGCCTTTAGGACAGAGTGATTCAAGGTTTCCAGGGAGGCCAGGACGTCCTCGTAGTCCCCCATATGGTCCACAAAGTAATCTGGGGGAAGGGGAAGCACAGGTCAGGGGTCATAGGAGGCTTCTGGGCCCTCCCACCCATCCTACCTATGTCCCCCATTGCCCCTCCCCAGTCCCAGCTCCCACCTTCACCACACTCTTGGTCCCTGCGTAGCTGGGCACTTACCACACAGCTCCTTGGTGTCCACGTGGCTGCAGAGAGAACAAGGGAGCGGGGTCTCAGAGGCCGGCCTCCCAGACACTCTCAGCCCTCTGGTCCAGGCCACCACCATGCTGCAGCCCTTGCAAACAAGCCTGGTGGCAGCCTGTTGTTCAGACCATCTCTAACCCGTCTCAGGGGACCTCAACTTATCAAATCTGTCCCAAATATCCCTCCAGGAACCAATCCTCATCACCAGAGCAGGCCTGAGGAAGGTGAGCGGGTGTGGGGTGGTAAGGGGGCTCATCCTGCTTGGGGAACCCCAGGGAAAGGAAGAGGGTGGGGTTAAGGGCAGGGCAAGTGCAGAATTGAATTTGCATTTGACTTAGGGATGTGTTGGGGCCAGAGTTTCTGGTCGATTCTGAGAGGCAGGTTAGGGTTATGATTGGGTTGGAGAAAAGGTTTCGTTAGGTACAGAGTTAGAAGGGGGGTTAAGGTTAAGGAGTAGAGTTAGGATTAGTATTTGGTTACTGTTTGGTCTGAGATGGGATCCAGTGAGGATCAAGATGACAGAGTTAGTGTCAGGATGGGCAATAAGCACAACATGCTGGGTCAGAACTGGGCTGAATGAGCCGGAGGGTGACATCACCGCCAACTTCCCCTTTCATTGTGTAATGTCTACTCTGCAAAATCTCGGGTCTCTCCCTGCTTAACCACGTGTGCTCAGGAAAGACCAACTGGCCAAATTCATTGGCCTGCTCCCCGAATCACCCCAGACGGGGCTCTGACTTTTGAATTAGGGCATTGGAGGGTTTCCGGGCCCCTGCCCTCCAGAGGAGTGGACAGTGGAGACTGGCCGCTCGGGGAGAAGGCAGGGTCCTCCTCTCAGACCCACTGGGCACCCTGCTCCAGCAACCCGGGCTCAGCTCACTTGGTGTTGTCAGAGTCAATTGTGTGGAAGAGATCTTCCAGTTCTTTCTCGTTGAGGACACCATCTGCAAAGAAGAGCTGGAATTCCTCCAAGGACAACTTCCCATCATCTGCAAGGAAGGGAGGGAGGAGGAAAAGCACCTGGTGTGCGAGCCACAGGACATCCCCAAACTCACAGATGAAGTCCCGTCAGCTAACTCCTGCCCACCCAGCTAATTCCCAAATTAACCAGGAAATCTAGCTCCTAAAGCAAGCTTGTCCAACCCGCAGCCTGCGGCCTGCATGCTGCCCGGGTCGGCTTGGAATACAGCCCCACACAAATTTGTAACTGTCTGAAAACATTATGAGGTTTTCGGGGGACTTTTTTTTTTTTTTAGCTCATCAGCTATTGTTAGTGTATTTTTGTGTGTGGCCTAAACAATTCTTCTTCCGATGTGTCCCAGGGAAGCCAAAAGGTTGGACACCTCTGTTAGAGAATCACTAACTCACCTAGCAAATTCCCAAAGCAACATACAGACACCTAGTTAGAGAAAATCCCAAACCAACAACTCCAAGCGGTGGCTGGCCCGCTGGGGCTCACTCTGCCTAGTTAGTTACTAGGGCACCTGCTCCCTGTCAAGCTTCTCCCATGTGAGTTGCCTCATCACCTGGCAGTAGGCACTATTCACACCTGCAGGAGGTAGGTCCAAAGCCAGGCAGTCTGATGACCACTCTCTCTTGCTTCAAAATGCCCCGCTAATCTCCCCACTCTTGAATCATCTCCAAGGCCAGCACCCGGGTCCTGAGTTTGGGAAAGGAAGCCGACCCCTGTCAACACTGCCGCATCCACTTGGCAAACTGTGGGCCCACGCCTTTGCATGGTCTGACATGAGATGGCTGCTCGGCATGGAGTTCTCACCATGTCGCCGATGCGGCCATCATGATGCCAAACCACAAGGAATGGAGGTGTCTGTCCTGGGCCCTGCGCTGGCTGGCCCTCCTCAGGGCTGGGGGCTGGGGTTCTGGGACAGGGACAGGGTGAGGCTCTGGAAGAACGCTGATGCAAGCCACCTGCCACCCCCTCCCTCCCTTTTGTCTCACCTCTTCTTCCTCTCCTTGCAATCCCCTGGAACCAGCACCTTTGGGGACATTCTCACGTTTAGGGGCAGAGGGGCCGCTGGGGTGTGGGGGTGGGGCTCACAGACCACCACTGACCCCAGGAAAAGCAGTCCTCAAGCGCCCCTCCCCCCAGCTCCTCCCACCCGAGCACACGAGCTGAGCAAACTCCTGAAAGGTGCCTCCACCCCCTGCTACCACCACCTTGTCCTCAATCATGTTTCCTGCTCTTCCTTAAAGAAAGGCAAGGGGGTGGGAGGCAGTGGAGGTTAGGGAGAAGGGCCAGGCCAGGACACTTCACGGCCTCCAGCTCCTCTACACAGACACCCCCATTATGTCCAGACAGTCTATAATCAAAGCCCCTGCGAGCCCACACGGCACTTTTGTGTGGGTTAGAGAGATGCCCCTTCCTGCTGGTGGCAGTGGGGACGTTGTCCAGCGTCAGGGCACATGGATTGGATCTGAGGCCTTCATTTCCCTCAGGTGGGTGCCCTTGTGCAGGGCACAACCCACCCAACCAGACATGGCAGACCGACATGAGCCCAGTGTGGAAGTCACTCTTACATTTTAAAGGCTCTGGAGCTTCTACCTCTGCTCCCAGCAGCTCTGCAGGGGACCAAAGTAGGACAAAAGGACAAGCCTCACCCTCCACCCAGTCTCTCTCAGGCCCTGTCCGGTGTCAAGTATCAGGGGCTGGGAGAGGAAGAATACTAACACAAGGGCATGGACATAGGTCTAGGGACAACGTCCCAGGATGCCTGCAGCATCCTGGCCCAGGTTTCAATGTCACGGAGGGAGAATGAATTTGTAAATTTCAAGAACAAGTCCCCCCCAATACACACACTGGAAGACCCAGAAACCAACCCTGAGAAGTACGATACCAGCTGTGAAATACGGAAGCTCTAAGCTGTGGCTGTGTTTCTGTGCAAGAGGATACTTTCCAAGTTCCCTTTGGCAAGATTGCTGAGAAACACCAGGAACCACAGTGCAGAATCAGGGCAGCCTATGGCACAGGTAGTACTCTCCCCTCCCTACTTTACAGAGCAGTAAACCAAGGCACAGAGTGGTTACGGGACTTGCCCAGGCCCCCTGGCTCCCAAGTCCCTGTTCTCAATTCACCCTGGGCAGACAGACCCCCCAGCCACAGGGCTATATAGAAAAGTCGAGGCTAAGTCCCTCTCAGTGGAAGTGTGCTGTGATTGATTAGTCATGTCTGTCATGGGCACAGCTTGGGAGTTTCCCTACCCCCATTTCCTCCTGCTTGTCTGTGTACCTCTGTCCAGTCTACACTCAGGAAAATGGGCGAGAGGCCCGCCAGGCCTCCTGAGCACAAAGCCTTCTCGTCTGACATTTACCTTGAATGTCCCATCACAGACCTAAGGAACCCAGATCAGCTAATGAGGGAAGCCACCTCTCCTGTACAGGCCCCTGCCCAATTAGACACGTGGGGCTGGCACCTCCACTCTGGCAAGGACCCTGAGTGGGCCATTTGCAGGTGTCTCCTAATGAGCATGAGCTCAGCCTCTGTCACAGTGACCTTTCAAATGCCAGGAGTCTGCTAGTGTCTGCGTCCCTGGAGAGGAATGCAGTGTGTCACCCCTCCACCAGTGGCCACCTGCCACCCTCTGGATTTCATAACTCAGCTGCCCTGTGGGAGCCATGCCCTATCTCCACCTCTGTGAAGAAGTCTCTGTCCTAGGAGCCACCAGGATGGGCCAGCCCTTGCTCCTGTGATCCTGAAGGTCTATTGGGCTCCGACTCTCAGCCCAAGGCCTAGCTTGAGATAACACTTCCATCTTCTACCCCCAGGCATCTCACTCTTATGAAACCCTGGGCCAGGCCAGCATCCGCTCGTGTTTAACAAATGTATGTGTGTGTGCACACACCCGTGCCTTTATGTACCTCTTCTACATCCACACTCATCCCTATGGCCATACTATTCCCATCCCCTGCCCACACAGTTTTCATACTGTGCTGGGCTGACTTTGAGCACACCTGCCCTTCCTCATCTGAGGATCTGCAGTCTGTCACTTGCTCTCTCTGAGCCTTGCTTTTGTCATCTGTGACAAGGAGTCTGGTGCTTCCTGTTCCAGGAGGAGCAGAGTGAACACCAAATGAGAAGGCCCATAAGTCGCGGTGGCCGGTGGATGCTCAGTGGCCACTGGCACCCCCCGTGAGCATACTCCCTGTGCAGCAGGGAGAGGGAACCAAATGCCTATGACAAACCAAGGCCACTTTCCACGGCACTCGATACTCATCAGCGGGTACAGGGCTCCCTGATGCCACCCTGGAGCTCCACTCCCCATCCTCACGACAGCCCTCTGAGCTGGGGACTAGACTCATTGCCCCCACTTACAGAGGCAGAAACTGAGGCCCGAGAATTTGGTGACTGGCTGAGCTCACAAAGCTGGGAAGTGGGGGCTTGAACCCAGGCAGTCTCTGCAACAGAGCAGGGGCCCCGCCTCCCTCTCACAGACTCCAGGTCCCATACACACATTAGCCCTGGTGACAACCCCCCGCCGCCCAGTGGCCGGGAAGACTGGAGGCCCCAAGAGGAGGATTGGGCTCTGCCTGTGTGGGGGCCGCAGCAGTGAAGTGGAGGGTCCCCACAGCTGTGCTCAGGGGGCAGAACATGGCCTGTGATGGGGAACAAGTAAGGAAGAAAAGAGCCCATCTGTGCCTGAAGGGAGACCAGGGTGCCACATACCACCCACATCAGCACGTGCGAACACACACACACACACACACACACACACACACACACACTGCAAAAGTCCCTACAGAGCACACACGCATGCACACACACAGACTGGGGTATGTAGAGCAACAGTTAGAGACACGTCACTGAGACCCACAGTCACGCACATGCGTGCACACTGCCCAGTCCCATGGGCACAGCCCCTCCCCGTAGCACATATGGGGACCACACCCAGCCCCACTCATCCACCCAGAAATTCATTACCTGAAGTCGACAGGCATTTACTCAAGACCTACTGTGTGCTGGGTATTGGGCCTATGACAGGGACAAGTCCCAATTCCCACCTGTAAAGACCTCACAATGTGTTAGAGGGCTGGCCAGCACTGAGTGACGGCCGCGCTGGCCCGGGCCAGCTGCACACTGAGGATGCTGGGAGGGGTCCCACTGCTCAGGCCAGGATGCCACCCCCATCTCTAGGGTCCCACCAAACTCCCCAACGCCCCACCACATCCCTCTCCTTGTTCCACGTGGAATTGCTCTGATGGTCCTTAACCCCAAGAGGCCTGGGAGGGGCCATGGTCACCCTCAGGAATGAAGGGGAGATGTGGAGACCCCTGGGCACTGACTTTTGGCCCAGACCTGTGCACCCCCTCCCATCCCCAAGGCCTCATCTTCCACCCAACACCATGGGGGTGCAGGTCTACAGTAAGTCCCAGGGACAGGAGGGGGTGCTGGGACCTGGAGCTTTGGGGGACCTGAGGGCCTGGGAGGCAGGTATTATCTGTTCCCCACTTTACTCCCAGCATAAGCCTTGATAATCAATCAGCGTACTTTCAATGAGCAAATAAACACCGAGCACTGCTTAATTCTCTCTAAAAACATCTATCCCCACATCTCCTGTATTTTCCCAACAGCCTAGGGAAGTAGACAGGTTAAGTATCATCACCCCACTTTACAGATAGGAACACTGAGGCCTAGATAGAATGGGCCTCAGTTCAAGTCCGTGTAGTCACTCTGGGCCTGAGAACAATGACTACAGGATTGATAGGAAGTTGTCCTGCTTTGTTACACTTGTGAGGCTCAGGTGGGCCTCGGTAAACTGGGTTATCTTCAGGCCTCTGGCCTTCCTCGTGCAAGATGGAGCCTTTCCAAGCCGTCAGAAGTGGAGTGTCCTGAATTCTTTGGCAGAACAGCGTACTGCTCACATCGTAGGGGAGGCTGCGTGACGTGGGGAGGAGGGCCGGGACCTGTGGCAGAGCCTCTTGTCTTCACGCAGCTGGGCTCCCCTGGACACGTCAGCTAGCCTCTCCAGGCTACCACGGAGCTGACTGCATCAGGTCACTGAGGCGGAAGTGTGCCCGGGCCTGTGAAGGGCCTTAGAGGGAGGCGGGGCTGGTCCAGCCCGGCTGCGTAAGGGTTAAAGCATCACAGGCATCGACTCTGAATCCTCACTCTGTAGGAACTATGGGAGTCCCATTGTACAAAGGGGAAACTGAGGCACAGAGCAGGGCCAGGTTTGGGCCTTCAGTCTTAACCTTTGGGTTCAAAGTTGTCTAGTTCCTACCCTGCATCCGTTCCCTTCATTCAGGGGACACTGTGGGAGGGAAACTCACCATTTTTGTCCGCACGACGGAAAATCTGCAGAGAAGAGAGGTCGGTTAAGTCACCCCTGGGCCAGGGGAGCAGGCGCCTGACCCAGTACTGACATCCCACTCCTTCTCAGGGAGGAAACCCCCATTGGGGGCTGGGGGAGGTTTGTTCCAGGCAGAGGCCCTCCCAGCCACCCTCACGGAAGCAGCCGCCCACTCTCCCTTCTGTGCCGCCAGCTTGCCTACGGCTACGCTGAGACACACGCACACGCACGTGGACACTCTCACATCTGTCCACATGCTTGGGGGAGCACTCCCAGCGCCTTCGGATCACGCAGCTTCAGCCACTCTTGGACCCCCATCACACACTCTGAATCTGGGTCTCATGGACACAGCCACGTGCCTTGCACCACTGCACCCCTCCCAGAACCCCTCGAGGGCCCTGGCTTGCTATAGGGAGACAGCATTCAGTGTGAACAGAGGTGTCTGCTAAGGGAACCCAGAGGTTTGGCAATTGGACCAGCCATGGGCAGGACTGGATTTTTGTGGGGTGGAGTGGGTAGAAGCAGAATGTTGGGAGCTCAGAAAACCAGTTGTTGCATTAGGAAGGGATGGGGAGGGGATAGCTCATGCTTCCACCCCCCAACCCCAGCCTGAGCTTAGAGACCAGATCATTCCTCTTCCTGGTATTTGGGGGCCCAGTAAGCCTGTTGATGGAAAGAGGATGGGGAGGCAACACCCCCTTCCACCATCCCACCTTTGGTCGTTCCCTTAGGTAAAGGACAGGCACCCCCCAATCCCTCAATGGGGCAGGATAGGACAAACCAGCTCAGGGGGGCTTCTTAGACCTTACCCCCTTTCTAAGCTGAACCCTGAGTCTGGGGTACTGGGAAGGAGCCATTGTGGTTGGGGCAGAGAGGGGAGCAATTATCAGTGTACTCTAGGACTTCCTCAAAGCCCCAGCCTAGGCACCCCAAACCCCTGCTCCTGATTGCAAGGTTCCTGGAGGTTGGGGTCCCACCCTCAGGGTCCTACTCCCAGCCTGTGAATGACACAATCACGTGATATGGCTCCAGGAGTCCAGCCCTGTGAGGCCCCATGTTGGCTCATCACCCCATTTCGCAGATGAGGAAATGGAGGCTCAGGGCCTCACGTGGCACTCGAGGATCCCAGAGCCCACCTCCGGTGCTGTTAAAGGAGAGAATCAGGGGAGCCTGGACAGTGCTTCCCTACAAGGGCAGGCCTAGGTCTGCACACCCTGAGGGGCCAGGGCTTTCACAGTCTTGAGAGAGAGGGCCCACTGTGTGTTGGGCTGTGCGTGTGTGAGTGTGTGTTTGGGGGCACCAGAAGCCCAGAGCTCCACCTCCCTGCCTTGTCCAGCCTTCTCTGCCCAGAGCCAGCTGTGGGTTCCAGAAGAGACGAGAGGAAATCCACATTCCCCCACATGCACATGGATGTGCTATACACATGCACATGCACACGCGCATGCACGCACACACACATCTCTCCCAGAAACCCATCCCCAGCCACTCATCATACTGGGGCAGGCACAACCCACTGCCATGCTGTCACTGGAAGTGGGGGGGGGGGCAGGATGGAGCCCCTCCACCTTGTAGCACTCCACAGGGGAAGGCCCCCATCCCCTGCCCACCCACCCTGTACAATCTCCCTCACACTTGGGAGTGGGTGGGAGGGTAAGGTGGGCTTCCTAGAGGAGGGTGTTTGGTTTCCAGAGAGGATGAGGCAGGGGGACTGAGTAGAAGGGGGGTGAGTAGAGGGAGGGGGCTGAGTGGAGGGAGGGGGGGAAGGGAATGGAAGACAGAGAGGGCTCAGAATGGAGTGGGGGTGGTGATGGGGGAGCCCAGAGGGGTCCAGGCTCAGGGCAGAGGGGAGTGGTACCAGCTCTCTGGAAAGGAGAGGTAAAGACAGAGGTGGCGGGCACTTCACTTTCAAAGAAGCGGGGAGGGTTTTGGGGGATGAGACTACAAAGGCTCAGAATCTAGTGAGGAAGAGAAAGGTGGTCTCAGAAAAGTAGCACCTCGGTCAGGGCTAGCCGGGATGGAGAGGAGGAGAGGTCTGGAGGCGGTCAGGGGTTCCCTCTGGAAGGGATGACGGTGAGGGGCGAGGTGCAGGGCTGGGGAAGGATGGGGGACTGGCCAGGACAAAGGTAGGGGGGCGGTAGCCAGGCGGAGGGGGCTCCAGGGTCCCGGTTCCCAGAAGGTGGGGATCCCGGGAAGCCCAGGGAGGGGACGGGAAGTGGGTGTCGTCTTGGTCCAGGAATGAGACTGGGTTGGGATGGAGACCGGCTGGGGCTTGCGCTGCGGGGCTCAGAGGAGCCAGGTGCGGGTCCAGCTCGGAGCTGGCGGAGGGGGGTGGGCCGGGGTCCCTTGATCAGGGGGGCGGGGGCTTCCCGGGACCCCGCAGGGAATGGGTATGGCGGCGTCGGGGTCTCTTCGTGGGAGGAGAGGGCTTGGGCTGCCGGCCGGCCGGCGCGTACTCACGTCCAGGATGACAGCGGTGCCCCCGCGCAGCGAGGGGCCGGGGCCGGGGCCAGGGTCCACGGCGGGGGCGTCGGGGATCGGCGGCGCCCGGGGCTCCCCCATTCTGGCGCCCACCCAGCGCAGCAGCCCGCCCAGCGCCCGGCCCTGCGGCGGCGGCTCCCGGAGCAGCCTGTGCGCGCCGGCCCTGCACAGGCGCGCCGCCCGCTCGCACATCGCGCCGCGCCCGCCGCCGCCGCCGCCGCCGCCCGGAAGCCCGCCGCCCCCCGCCCCCGCACGACCCCCTCCCCGGCGCTGCCCGCGCTGCCCCGCCCTCCCTCTGCCCCCGCGGCCGCGGCCACCGAGGAGACGGGCCGGCGCCGGGGCACCCGGCGCGGGGGGGGAGGCGCGCGCCGCCCGGACCCCGAGCCACGTGCCGCGTCCGTGTCCAGCGCCCCGGCCCCGCCCCCGAGGCCCGGTCGGGGAGGGGGCTGCTCAGTGGGGACCAGGTGGGTGGGGGGTCTGGCTGCGGGAGGAGGTGTCCCTGGGGACCGCCCCCCTCCCGCTGTGCCCCCTTGGCGTTCCCCCACCTGACCCTTGGCGCCGCCGCAGGGGCCGGAGCGCGGTGTCCGGCGAGCTGCGAGCGCCCTCTGCCGGCTCCAGCTCCTGGGATCCGTGCCCACGCACCGGTGCTCCACCACCACTCCCCTGGGCACCCCTCCTTCCCTCCTGCGGGCTTGACGCCCATCAGACACAACGTCCAGAACCAGTCCTGACACCAGAACCCTTCCCCTCACACTCTCAACAGATTAAGGAGCACAGCTAGGGGCTGGGCCCTGGGTCCCCCAGACAGACAGGAGTCCTTGGCCTCCTGGAGTTTACACCCTAGTGAGCAGAGCCAAATACTGGGTCGATTCCACAAATAAGTGAACCATTAAAACCGAGCTGCTATGAAGAGAAGGCACGTTGGGCCGTGAGCTGGCAGTGTGCCCTGGTACCCATAGAGGGGTTTGTGTCAGAAGACAGTAGAGGGAAGAGAAAGTTAAAGAGAAGGAAAAGTAGACTGTGCAAAGGCCCTGTGGCACGTGAAGTGTGAGCATGAGGGACTGAGAGTGCTGCAAAGGAGAGTGGGAAGGGGCTTGGAAAGCTTCCGCAGCACCCCATTCCTCATACACACCCTTTCCTCGTTTCTCTAACACAGCTGTCCTCTCATCTGCCACTCGGAGGGCTTCATCCCTTGTCCCCCAACCCCCAGCCCAAGGCCCTCCTCCCGTCTGGTCTTCCACTTGCCCCTGGCTCTTAGAGCAGGCTTCTGGGAACCCAGCCCCTCCCCGACCATAGAACCCGCAGACACACGAGTGGAGGCAGGTGCTGGTTTTATTTGGGACCTGATTCTGGAAAGAGCCTGGCCTGGAGTCCTCCTGGCTTGGCAGTCAGCTGGCCCTGGTGATCCCCACTTACACGGGCTTTCACCCCAAATTGCAGGTCTGGGCCTATGCTGGCCTGCAGCCGCTGTTCCCATCCCGGACACCGATCTCAGTCCCAGCAGCCTTGGGTTCCCTTCCCTCTTCCTCTGAGAAGCCTGTTGCGTGGGCTCATGGCCACTCCTGTCTCCTGCCGGGAGAGGCACTCTTCCCTCACGGGGGCGTCGTCTGTCTAGCAGGGCTGTGGTGATTTCCCCTCCTCTTTAGGGCCTGGGTTCAAGGATGTCAGGCCAAGGGCTAGGGTGGCTTCCTAGCCTCCTTCTTCAGTAGGGAGCTGGCCACGGCCAGGGCCCCGCCCTGCACGAACCGCACAAAGTTGTCCCCAGCCAGTGGCCCCATGGCATAGAGGCCCTCCCGCTGTGTGCTCTGGTAAGTGAAGGGCTCCACGTCAATGGGGTTCCTCTTGGTACTCAGTGGCTGGTCAGGGTCCAGGGCGAGGTCCGCGCCTGCCCCAGGGAGGAAGGAGAGATCGGGGTGGGAGCCGATGAGGACGAGCACCAGGGAGACGCCGAAGACCTTCTGGAGGCCCTTGGGGTCCTGGAACACGGCCTGGCGGTCCTCCTTGAAGAGGACCGGCTGGTGCTCAGGGAGGCTGCGGTAGCCCTCATAGGGGCTGGGCGACAGGATGGACTGCTCCCGCATCATCTGGTGCACCTTGTGGTACTCGGCGTACAGCATCTTGGGCAGCTGGTTGAAGACCAGGCCAGGGTTGTCCACGGCCCGGCGGAAGGCGTGGATCACGGGGATGTTGTAGTGGCGGGCGTAGAGGACCGCATCGGCCGCCGACAGCCCTGCGCCAATGATGAGGATGGGGTCCGACGCTGGGGTCACCGTGCCTGCTCTTGTGGCCGCCTCCAGGGCTGACAGCTCATGGTGGATGAAGGGCAGGGTCTCCCCGGGGATGCCCAGCCGGGCTGGGCTGTCGGATGTGCCGGTGGCCAGCACCACGTTGTGAGCACACAGGGCAAACGGCTGCTGGCTCTGGTCCTTGGTGGTCAGGAACCCCCTCACCTGGAACAGGGGGTGGGGGGCTTGGGTCCCGGAGCTGCTGGGCTCAGCCATCCCCCACTCCACCGCTGTGACTACTGCGCCAGACACGAAGTTGTGGCTCAGGCCCTTCTTGGTCACATAGTCCCTGTAGTAGTGAGCAATGTCCCCCGCAGTGGCCCGGTTGTTACGAAGACCTCTGTGGGGAAGGATGTGAAAGGGCAGGTGTCAGATAGTGGGCTGGGGTGATGGGGTGACCAGGGGGGACCGGGGATGACTAAGCTGGAGGCTAGTGTGGCTGCGCCAGCCACCAGCCATAAGACTTGGCCGAGTGGTTTAACCTCTCAGAGCCTCAGCCTGCTCTGCTGTAAAATGGAGCTGCAAACAAGATGGGGAGAAAATATGCTGAGATGTGACAGCAATAGGGAGAAGTGTGGGGTTGGGGTGAGTTGTCTTTTTTTTTCTCAATTTTCAGTTTTCTATAGTGTGGTTGTGTTTCTAATGCAAAAGTATGAAAAAGAAAGAAAGAAAGAAAAGAAAGAAAGAGAGAGAGAGAGAGAGAGAGAGAGAAAGAAAAAGAAAAAAAAGAAAAGAAAGGAAGGAAAGGAAGGAAAGAAAGGAAGGAAGGAAAGGAAAGAAAGTGAGCGGTTTATTAGTGGACCTAGAAGGAAAGAGATTGTTCCAGGCCAGGCTCAGCATTGTGGGAGGAGGGACAGCAGGGAGGCTAGAAGACTGGGGAGCCCGGGGCAGGGTGTGGGGATTAGGGGACGGCTGTTACCCACTCCTGGGAGAATGGGGTGCTACCACAAGGCCAAGTCAGGGGGTTATGGGGCCGGGGCGGGGGGGGGGGGGGTGAGCCCTGGGCAAGGAGGCCTGGGGTGAGCCCAGCTCTGCCACTTACTCCCTGTGTGGTCCTGTGCAAGCCCCTCCCCCATCTGAGCCTCAGTTTCCCCCCTGGAGTAAGAGGAGGGCCGACTAGATGATTCCGGAAGCTCCTTTACCCCTGGCCCTAGGCTCAATGTTGGGGGTGGGGGTGGGGCTTCCCTGCCCACCTGGGCTGCCTCACCTTCTCTTCTTGCACATCCAGTCCTTGACCTGCAGGTCTGGGAGCCCCATCCACTGTCCTTGGCTCAGGGTCACCATGGAACCTTCAATGGACTGTGTGAAAAAAGGGTCCTCTGGTTTAGGCCTGTGCTAGCCCCCAACCCACTTGGGCCAGAGGGCACTGAGGTCACTCAGGAAGGAGAGGGGAGGAGGAGAGAGGGCTAGCCAATGGGCAGGGGTAGGAAATGGAACAGTCCTACCCATGAAGACTTCATGCAGTTTGGGCCCCAATCCCCTTGTACCCTTCCTGGCTCCACTTACATGCCAGGCTCCCCCAGGCAGGTTCCGGCCCAGGACCACGTGCGGGATGGCTCGCTCCTTCTGGTGCTTCCAGGTGAGGACAGAGTCCATGTTTCCCCCGAAGTCTGTGTCTGGGCGCAGGAGGGCATCAAAGAGCAAGGCCACAGGGCTTTGGCACCGGCCTTCAAGGCCTTCAGACAGGTACTCCAGGTCCTGGAAGGAGAGCACAGGTTAGAGGGGCCACCAGAGGAGGGCTGCCCACTCCCGCATGCCCACCCTAATGCCAGGTAAGCTGGGCAGTGCTGCCTGTCAGCAGATCATGCACAATGGTATACTAAAGGCGCTGACAAGTCCTGCAGCTGCCATTTAATTCTGCCAAACCCAGGGTCCCCAGACTTACTGGAATAGAAACATTTTCTCTGCATATTTTTCTGAGGGACGAGTGTCCAGTAAAAGGTATTTTGAAAAACGCTGATCTAGACCAAATGTCGCTTACTTCCTCATCTGCCGATTCCGGGGTGGGTGGTGGGGTGGTGGGCGACTAGGAGGGTGGATGCTGCCTGAAGGGGCCTGGGGTGAGGGGTGGGGTGGGATGGGGGCTCTGCAAGCCCTCTTGGGCAGGAAGCAATGGAACTGTAGTACCTAGGGCAGGGTTTTGCAGCTTTGGCTCTCCTGACATTTGAGGCTGGACCATTCTTGTGGTGGGTGCTGTCCTGTGCATTGTGGGGTATTTAACAGCATCCCTGGCCTCCCCTCCCCCCATCTAAGCCAGGAGTACCACCCATCAAACTGTGACAACTGGTATTGCCAGGTGCGCCTCGGAGGGCAATGTTATCTCCTGGCTTAGAACCACTGGTCTGAGGGAAGTGAGACAAGCTGATGTGGCATTTGTAGGTCTCAAAACACAGCCCTGGATTTTCTCTCAGTTTTGGGGCTGAATTCATGGCCTCTCAAGTTCTGTGTTTGGTCTTGTGTCTAATAAATGCATACTGGGAAAGCTAGGAGAGTTTCCCCAGAGGGGTGTGTGCCCCTGCCCCTACCCCCACCCTGGGGTGCTGGCCCACCTGGTCCAGGATGGAGACCCCGGGCTCCTCGGTGAGCTTTCTCTGCAGCAGGGGGTGCGGGTGGACAGCATCCGGCTTCACGTAGGGGGTGTAGCCAGAGAGCAGGTAGGACAAGCAGATGCCTGAGGGACCGTTGCCTGGGGAGAGAGGGCGGGGTCAGAGGGCAGCACTTTTGAGTTCGAGAGACCCTGGCCGCCCCCGAAGGCTTTGGTCTTGATCCAACTCATTCACTGATTTGCTCTTTATTCATAAACATAAAATGTTTATTAAGCCTTTAGGCATGTGCCATGCACTGTGCATAATAACAATCACTAACAATGGCATGAACAATTGTTGAGGACCTACTAGGTGCTCATTACTGTGCTACTTGAGCAACAATAAAGTTGTGTGAAAAACTACTGATATTTATTGAGGGCTTACTATGTGTCAAGCTTTGTGTCAAGGGATTTTAAAGATTTATTTTTATTGTTTTCAACAGAGAGAGAGCGAGAGAGAAAGATAAAGAAGGGGGAGGGCCCAGAACAGTCTCCACAGTAGCACATCGTTGGTTTTTCCACATAGTTTCATTCCACAGGTGGGCACGGGGCTGCACAGGGCAGGAACTGGGCCGGGGTCTTCACCCCAGTGAGAACCGAACTGGGGGCACTCCCTAGTTCAGCATGTGGGCCTACATGGGCCAGGGCTGGGATTCGATCCTCAGTCCCCGGGGCTGCAAAGTGAGAGCTTAACCCACTGAGCCATCCCAGCTTCCCTGTGTCAAGGGATTTTAATAATAAAATAATGATAAACTGACAGATGCTGCTGCTGTACCAGACCCCATATAAAGCCCTGAAGGACCTGCATTATCTCATTGAGGTTTTCCAATGACTTTAGCTGGGTAGATGCTACTCTTTTCCTCCTCTTATACTCGAGGAAGCTGGGATACAGAGAGGTTAAGTAACTTGTCTGTGGTTACACAGCAACACGACCAAGATTCTGAGATCACTAAGAGCTAGTCCCATTCTCCCAGAGCTAACAGTTTGGTGGATCAGATAGACAAGTGAAATATTAAAGTACGGATTGCTATGTGCTCTGGGGGGGGGGGGGCAAGCTTGGGGGTTGTGGGTGCTCAGGAGGGACATTAGACCACCTGTGGGCCTCTAGCCTCCAAGTCTGAATGAATTGCACCACTTATCTGTGGCATTCTTGGGCTATTAACCTTGTGACATCGCTTCTATTCTTATCTGTCCTTCCCCCTCTTTATCTTGCATTGTTCAGAATATTACCCAGATGTAGACTACTGTTTAGGATGAACCATATGAAATTGCTGATGCCCAACTGTTTTTGACTTACAAAAATGGCCATTTTATGTGGCTCTAGCTGATGCCTGCATGGGGGGGAGGGGCCATCTGCCCCCCATTTTTGCAGACCTGCGAACCTCATGCCTTGGCTGTGCTCCCCTCATGCAGGCACTGAGCACGGTGCCAGGCACAGGGGGAGCACAGAACCTCGCAGGCCTTGCATGTTCTTAGAAGGATTACACGGAATGGTATTGTATAAGTTGCTGCGCATAACACGGGGCACGCAGTGAACGCTCAGTGGCCAAGTTTAAAGACAACAATTAATTGTAAAGAAAGGCCAGGCCAGGCCCTGCCTGGTTCCTGACCTCAGATGCTGGGGGCAGCCCCTCCCCTGCCCAGGGTGGCACTCACCGATGATGATGACCTTGAGGGGCTCCGAGCTGCTGGCCCCGAGGGCATCCTTCCTGCAGTTGCTCATGGCTGCCGTGGGTGGGGGGCTTGGGGCTGGCAGCTGACCTGGGGACACAGAGGAGGGAGGACTACTGGGTGAGCCTTGGGGGTCATGTGGTCCCTTCCCACCCGGAGGTGCCCCCCTGTGGCACTCAGGGTTGAATGCAAGGTCCTCCCTGAGGCACATAGGATGTTGCTCTTTATTCTTCCCGTCCTCACACCTCTGTTCCAGTTAGCTCCTCTCCCCAGTTATGCAGGGTCCCCTCCCCCGCCTGGTCACCTCCATCTCCCTGAGCTTCCCTCCACTCTCCCCATTTCACCAACAGGGCAGTAAGGGTACCCAGATCCTACTATCCGTCTTCCACGAGGCCTCCTCTGCCCATCCTGGAGGATGGGGGGTGGGGGCAAGCCCCACGCGGCACTCCTGTGCCAGACACAACCCCGGCCCCAAATCCAACCCTCAGGTCCCGGGTGCAACCTGGGGGACTTTGGAGCTGTCACCTGGCCCGAGGGAGGTGCTTCCTGGCTGGTGACCATGGGCCCAGTCCTGAACCTCTCTGGGCCTGTTTCCTCATCTGTAAAATGGGAATGACATCCCGACCCAAAGGGCTACTGGGGACAGCTAGGTCATATATGTGAAGCAAGTGCCTGCAGCAAACCTGCCGCTGGGAAAAGACCAGAGCTCATTACCTGCCCCAGGGGCTGGGCTGGAACACACTGGATTGGGAAAACTTTGGAAGCCTGAAGTGATTTGGTTTGGGGAAAATGCCTGTAAACCTGCTCATCACTGGAGTACCAGCGCCCCCTTCTGGCAATAGTTCTAAGTCACTCAAAGTGACCCAAACCCCGTTCTTAGGGTTTCTTCTCCTCTCCTCTCCTTTCCCCTCCCCTCCCCTCTCCTCTCTCCTCTCTCTCTCCCTCTCCCCATCCCTCCCCTCGTCTCTCCCTTTGTCTTTTGCTGGGGCGAGGGGTGGTGGTGGGGTGGGCAGAAGAGCTACCATAGCAATTTAATAGGGAGACTATCCATCTCTCCCAGCAATTGTCAAAGCACGGTTCACAAATGCCAAGACATTCATGAGAGCAACCCTACTTTTGCATGATACCAGGTGTTATTTGCTTTTTTCTCTGTGTGGACATTTGCACTAACAATATGAACGCACGGTGGGTAAAAGTGCTGGCACCTTAGCCCCAGTCAAGGTAGTGGCCCCAAACTGCCTGAGCAGTCATTATAGTGACAAGGCATTTTGGACCATATTATAAATAGGGCAACACCCTCCCTACCACCCACTCCACTACCAATACCAGCTCAATTTATATATATAAATTATATATATATATAAATGTCTCTTTATTGTCTCCCAACTGAAGTTGCATAAAGGCAGGCACTTGTTTTGCACACTGTTGTGTTCCTGGTAGCCAGTAGAGTGCTGGGTACATGGGGTTCTCAATAGAACCGCAGTGTGCCCACCCACCCCAGCGTGGCGTGCCCACCCCAGGCCACCCGCTTGTCTTCCTTGCCCCTTTAAATCCTCCTACCTCCCAGTAGGAAGGTAATTTTGGGAGCGCTCACTGAAAGAAAGATGAGGAATCAGGACTGAGGGTCTCTTAGGCTTCATAGGACGCTCCAGGGCCCTGTTTACCACCATGGCTTTTGGGCTCCCAGTCCCATGCTTGCTCCCAGAAGCTTTGGAATGCCACACATTTGGGGCCACCACCCAGGACCGACCCTGGAGCTCACTGCCTGTGCAGTGACACAGATGTCCCAAAGTCCAGAGCTGCTGAGAGCTCGCAGGAAGGACACACATTGCCAACAGATAATTTGCAAGTGAGAGCATTTCCATTTCTTTCATGCTTCTTAGTTTTGTGGAGGTGAACTAACCATGCTAACACTTTAAGCCCCTCTGGTTGAAGAAGCAGACATCTACTGAACGAAGTTGACATGAAGAATGGATTCACATGTACAAAAGCAGATAAGCATAAAAAGTGGACATAATTATTCCTTCAAATGCAGATCCTTTCGATGGTAATGTTGGTGCTGTAAGCTTCAAATAGCTCGGAAGTCACTATGTTTCAAACGGCCCCAAGGCTCTGGGGCCTGGGTGGCTGCACGCACTGAGAACCTCTGGTGACCCCTTTGCTCACATGACAGCGATCCCTGGGGTGGGGGGTGGGGGGTTTCCTATCCCCTTTGCCCAGAGGAAGGAAGTAGGTCAGGAGGGAGGAGGTCACTCTGCTGACTGTTGCCCAGGAGTGCCTGAGACCACGCCCACAAGGGCACATCCTGCCCTGGATACCTGCCCCAGAGTGGGTGAGTCTTCTGAGTAAACTAGCATGACAGCAGTGCCACCAAGAGGGTGACATGAGGCTGTGGCAGAGTGAAGATAAAGAGGTATTCTGTCAACCGAGTCTCCCCCATCGGGACGCCCCAGAGAGCTCCGGGGTTCCCCAGCCTCCCTGATTCTCAGCACCCCAGCTTCCTGCGAGAAGCCGGGTAAGGCCCAGGGCCTGGGGGCTCTGCCCCACTGGAACAGGAGACGCAGGGCCTAAGGCAAGCACCAGCCTGGCTGCAGAACACTGGCCTCGGGATTCCAGCAGCAAGTCTGGGCTGGCCACGCCTCTCTTTCTTTCCTGCCAGACACGGGGTCACATGGGCAGGGTGTGCTCGGGTTGCAGGCAGCAGGACAGTTGTCCCGCCTAAGGTGCCAGGCACCTGGAGGTGGGCATGGCCGGGCCGGGTGGAGGGGGAAGCTGGGGGTAGGGAGAGAATCCTGCTGCACCCCTCACGCTCCCCCCTCCCCGGGGAAGCCAGGGTGAACCTCCTCTCAGGACCACCTGGGGGTCCCCTCGCCTGGCTCCAGGGCCCTATTTAGCCACCCCAACCCAGGATTTACCCCGGTCTCCCTCTCATGCCTTGCCCAGACCACTCACCTGACTGGCAGGCGGCAAGGGAGCCTGGCTGGGTAGGACACTATGAGAGCCAGGAGGTCACGGTTCCCGCCAAGAGAGCAGCACACCCATTACCCTGTGGGGATCCAAGAGGCTGTGCGAGGCCAGGGCAAGAGAGGGTATTTCAAGGGTTGGGAGGAGGCGGGCGGCAGGCGGGGCCAGGAAAATCACTTTCATAAGCGTGAGTCAGCAGGGGCCCCTGGATGAATGAACTTGGCAGTCATGCTGCCTGCCCCAGGGCTGGCTGGCCTTAAAGGGCCCCCTTTCCTCTAGCAGAGCAGTGCCTGTGATAGAGGAACTGGGGGTCACCAGGCTGGCCCCTACCCCTGGGGTTCAGTCAGTGAACGGAGGAACTGGGGATCCCTGTATGAGCCAACCTGGCCTCTTCCCTCAGGGAGGAGGAGACAGCTCTGTGCAGAAAAGAGGTGGCCCCTTTAAGTGGAGAAAGTCCTGTTCCCTCATTCTACACTTGGTGCTGTCACTTTGGAGCCCCCCCCCATAGAAAGCCCTTGGGCACCAACCTGCCCAGGCTGAGGACTAGCTCTCCTACTCCCTGGGCTAGCGACCTCAGTTTCCTCATCTGACAAATGGGGCCAAGTAACAGACTCTCCCTCCTGGGGTGGGTGTGGCATTTAAATGACCTCACTCTTGGTTTCATGCCTCAAACATTCCTTTTTTCTTATTAGCAGGTAGCCTGGCGTGACGCCTCCCATTTTGTTGGCTCTTACTTATTTTATTATTTTACTGCCACTCTCCCCAAGCCAGGAGGTGGGGTCTGTGCGGGGAGGGAAGTGAAACCGTGTTAGCTTTATCCCGTGTCTGGAATTGCTCTAGAAGGAAAGAAAGGAGGGATGAAACTGGGACAGTGTTGGGCTCCTAGGCCTCAGTGTGTGTACGAGTATAATAAAATTTCAAATAAAGACAATATCAGTAACAGTGCTGTGCTCAGCCATACTGGAGCCTGATGCAAAACATATGAATACTGACGTGGTCTTTATTTAAAACTTAGCTATTTTATTCACCCTGACTTTGAGCTTGGCATTACTTTTGACATTTAAAAATGTCACGAGAGTGCGCTGTGTGCCTTGATTATTAGAGCGCTTTGGTGCCCCTGGTATTTTGGGCCAGAGGCCATGTCTCCGCCTAGTTCTGGCCCTGGTGGTCACAGCGGACCAGGTCTGATGCAGGGCTTTTTGGGGGACACGGGAGGCGGCCTAGTGGAAGGCACTTCTGAGGATGCTGAGACCTGCTGGGACCTACAGACAGCTAGAGAGAGAGAGAGTTTGAGGAGTGGGGTGCTGGCACAGGGGGGGGGGCTGATGGCTGGGTGTGGGGACACTGAGAGTGTGGGGACAGCATGAGCTACTGGGGTGAGGAGGGAGGCCCTGGGCTTAGGAACCAGGTCAGGCACAGCTGAGTCTGCAAAGGGTTTTGGGGCTCGGGGAGGGTGGCTGGCATATAGCCCGGCCTGCCCTGAGCCCCACCCTTCTTGCCCTGTTCCCTGGGGGCTCCTGGGTGTGTACCTTGTGCCCAGGACCCCACCAGCAAAAAAGCCGTGCACTTGGTTTAATGCCCTGCAGTCACCACTTAAAAGCCTTAATAATTGTTGCAGTCCATAGTTCAGTGGTTACCTGAGGGGAAAGGGGAAGGTGGGTGGGAGACCCGGGGCGGGGAGAGGTGGGTGCAAGTAGGGAGGGGGCATCAAATATATGGTGATGGAAAGAGCTGATTCAGGGTGGTGAGCACCTAATGCAATGCACAGACCGTGTCATGTAGACTTGTACACCTGGACGCTATGTAATTGTTACCAACCAATGTCACCCCAATACATTTAACAATTAAAAAAATAGTTGTGGCACAATTGGCCCCACATTTTCATTTTGCCCTGGGTCCCACAGATCACATGACTGGTCCAGGCTGGGCAGCACGCGGCGCGTGTGAGGGTGTGGTGGGTGACAGCTGCCGGGCTCAGCATTACGGGCGGGCCGGGTGAGCTCAGGCGAGGCACTGCCCGCTTGGAGCCTCATGTTACACGGAAAATGGCTCTCATAGTTCTTTCCTCCTGGGGTCCTCAGCACGAGTGACCCTGAGGTCATAGCATGGGGTGGCGGGTAGAGGGACGCCTGCTGCTCCAGGTCTCAGCTGTGTGACCTTGGGCTGGTGGTCTTCGTCTCTGGGCCTCTGTTTCAGCAGTGGCCCTCTTACCAACATTCTTTGACTCTAAACCTGCACCCCACTCACAGACCAGGGCCTAGCCGGGGTCTTGACCACACGGGGAGCCTCCTGGGAGCTGGGGAGTGCAGTTTTCAGGGGCTGACCTTTGGTGCAGGCTCCATGTTCCCCCAGCAGCCGCCTCGCCAGCTCCACTTCCCCATCCCAGGGCTCTGGTCTGCAGCTTCCCAGGGCTTTGGACGTGTAAACTGAGACAGAAAGAGACACCCCAGGGTCAGAGACACCCATCTGGAGGGTGGGGCTGAGGCTGCAGGAGGCCTGAGGAGGGGGGTCCAAAGGGGAGAACTCAGGAAGGTGGAGGCCCCTGGGAACCCCATCTTCTTTCTGGGTTCTTCTTCCCCTGACCTGTCGCCCCGCCCCCACTAGCCTTGACCCCTTTTCTGGATTTTGAAAGTTTGCTGATATGGAGAACTGTGGGCGAGATGTGGACTTTCTTCCCTGCCATCTGTTTACCTGCCAGGAGATAATCGGAAGTAGAATGTGTTAGTTGCTTCTAGAAAGCTCGCCTAAGGCAAAGACGGATCATGTCACAGGCAGACAAAGGGGCAATGGTTAGAGGGGACCACGGAGAGGGAAGGAGCAACACGGGTCCTTTGCAGGTTGACTTTGGGGAGCCTGTGCTCTCGGGCTCCACTGGGTACCCCAGTTCCTCCAGACCTGGCCTGTTCCCTTCTCCTCCGTGAGTGCACGTGACTATTAAGCACCTGAACCGTGAGCCTCCTAGTTCCGATGTGCTGAGTGAAGGTGGCTACAGATGGAGCAAATACAAGTAAAGGCTGCCAGCTACCTGGGAATTTCAGATACACAAGAAATAAACTTGTAGTGTAATTATATCCCATGCCACATTTGGGATCCACTTACACTAAAAAAATGTTTTTCATTGTTTATCTGAAATGCCAAGTAACCTGGGCAGCCGTATTTTGTTTGGCAAATCCAGTTCTAAATGTTAAATATAAACTAGAATTGATGAGTTAGTACCAAAAAAAAAGAAAAGTGTCATAATTTTTGCATGGATTACAAGTTGAAATAAGAATATTTTGGGGGAAGCCGGGATGGCTCAGTGGGTTAAAAGCGCTCACTTTGCAGCCCCGGGGACCAAGGATCGAATCCCAGCCCCAGCCCATGCGAACCCATGTGCTGAACTGGGGAGTGCCCCCAGTTCAGTTCTCACCGGGGTGAGACCCCAGCCCAGTTCCTGCCCTGTGCAGCCCCGCCCACCTGTGGAATGAAACTATGTGGAAAAACCAATGATGTGCAACTGTGGAGACTGTTCTGGGCCCTCCCCCTTCTCTCTGTCTCTGTCTCTGTATCTCTCTCTCTCTGTCAAAAACAATAAAACTAAATCTAAAAAAAAAATATTTTGGACATCTTGGGTTAAAGAAGATATATTCTTAACACAAATGTCACTGTTTTCTTTTTATTCGTTTAATGTGGCTACTGGAACATTTAGTCACACAGTCCACTCTTGTTAGGTTTCTCCGGGAGGTTGGCACCCACTGCTTGCCACTCATGCAAACTGGGACTTTCCCCAGGGTTAGTGCTGAAAGGCCCCCAGAATTTCAGGACCCCCCCCCCCCCACACACACACACATGCGCACAAACACACACAAAGTCCTGAGTAAACCAGGACAGTTGGTGACCTAGAAACATTGCAGAGGGCTGGACAGTGTGACTTGGGAGAGACCCTTCCCTGCTGAGACTCAGTTTCCGCATCGGTGCACTGGTATTGCTTCCAAGGTGGTGGCAGCTGATCCATGCATCTGAGGGCAGGGCCCTGGCACATGTGCTGCTGGCCTGGCACCCCCTACCCCCACACTCCAGGCCTCCCCCAAGCCTCAGGAGCTGGGAAGCCAGGGGAACAGAGGGCCTCAAGGTGCTTCTCTAAGGGTTCGAGTACTGACATGGACCCCCCGTGCCCCATATCAAGACCACCCCTCCTCTCTCCCTAAGAAATCCCAGAAGCATTCAAAGGAATGGCTCCTGGCCCTTCATTCTGCCTCTGTTCCTCCTTGTCCCTTCTCCCTTGTGGTGGCTCCCACAGCTCTGCCACTGGTTGGCCACCTCCAGGAGCTGGGCACTGTGGACAGAAGGCGCTTTACACACAGCTAGGGCTCAGAGAGGCCCATCTTGAGCCCGAGGTCACACAGCATGAGCTGCAGGCTGCAGGCTCAAATTCAAGTCTGCTGTTGCAGAGTCTGGGAACCTCCAGGAAAAAGGCAGATGAGGAACTAATGAAGAAACCAAGTTCCTTTCTGTTTCAGGCACAAAAGCCTGCTTCCCAGCACTTCCCTGAAGGGCCGGCCTGTCCCCATGGGCACCCTCTTGTACGAGGTGCCTGTGCCAGAAGGCGTTCTGGGGACCTGCACATTTTAACCATACACTAGTCCTGTGAGGACAGCGAGGTGTTATTATTCCCCCGTGTTCGGAGAGTGACCCAGTTGGGACCGTGAGCGGGTTCTGCCCAGTGCCCCGGCATGACAAGAAAAGGCCCTCCCAGTGCCTGTCAGGAGAACGGATATTTGCTCTTTGCCGCGCAGCCGTTTACAGAGCCTTGCCATCCGCCTGATCTCATCGATCTTCCTGACAACCCGGGAGGTGAGCAAATATCTTCAATAACAAGTTTAGTCTACAGATGAGTAAACCAAGAGAGGCTTGTCCAAGGCCACACGGCAGGGAAGCGGCAGAGCAGATCCAGACTTCAGCACGGGTTCATGGGGAAGTAGTACCCCCCACCCCACCCCCGACAGAACCGGGAGGTCACGAGCTAGAGGAGGAGTGTGGGGCAGGCCCTGGGAGGAGCGTCTGCACAGGGGTGAGCCTGGAGGGGCTCCAGCCACACTCTCTATTACTGGGAAGAGGGGGATGGATTTTGGCTGACAGTGAACGTGCCTGTCCCACAGTCAGGGTGGACAGGGAGTCCACCCCAGGCTTCCACTTTAAAGTCAGACAAACCGGGATTCTGACTCCATCATCATTTTCAGCTGTGTGACTCTGGGCAAGTGACTAAACCTCTCTGAGCTTCCATTTCCTTGTGCACGAGGTACAAATAATGAGAGTTGTGCTTCTCATCCCTGCTACACATCAGAATCACTTGGGGGAGAATTTGAAGATACAGTACACTAACACCCAGGCCCCATCTCAGAGATTCTGACATCACTGGGCTGGGGTGCAGGGGACATGGGGAGGTTCGCTGGCGAGTCCCACGTGCAGTGGGGCTGGGCATCTCTGCTCCTGTTGCTGTTGGAAGACGAGCTGAGACGCAGTGTAGAGTCCACGTGGCCTGTGGAGGTGGCTGGTGCATTAGACCCCGTTCCACCCCAGCAGCCCATCTTTTTGTAAATCATGTTCTTGGTGCTGTTGCAGGGCTGTCATGAGCCTAAGGGAGAAATACATCTGCAGAAATGCCAGACCCCCGGGATGGCAGGGACCTCGAGAGAAGCCCAGAGAACCGTTGACCGGGCCAACTGGGGGAACCTTGAGGTCACCTTGCTCATCTACTGTGACTTCTGGGTCGATTGACCCATGACCTCTGCGACTTCTGGGTCGATTACTGAGCCCTGTTCAGGAAAGGGTGGCAACTGCTCAGAGTGGAGCAGCCGTTGGAAATAGCAGTTAGAGTCGGAGGCAGCGTGGAAATCCTACCTCAGAAACGAGGGAAGCAGGCTGTGAAATTACAGCGATGAGGTGCCTTAAGTGTGGGCTTATGGGCAGGAACTGGTAAGGATTCAGGGGGCAAAACAGGAAACTAGAATGATTGATGGGGCCAAGGAACCTTAGATGGATTTTTAAAATTCTAATTTCCATCACCTTTGGATAATACACAAGAATAATCATAAGTAAAAACCATTCGGGACAAGAATGTTCTGTGTTGTGTTTTATTCATGGATGGATCGCAAATGCCTCCCCCAGGGCCTGGGATACAGTTCATAGCTCAATTAATATTAATTGAACGTGTGAATGACTCTTGTTGCTTTCAGACTTTCTTGACAGACTCTTAAAGCACTGTTCAGCATGCATGGCCCCTCTTGGCTTTCTGTCGCATGCATATGACTTGGCATGCCTTCCGTGTATGAAACCTTTCTTGACAGTTCTGAATTGACCAAGGTTGAAGACAGAGCCCTGCGGCCCACTTTCTTGGACCTCTGCTTCCTCTTAGCACTTGTCCCAGGTCCCTCAGCATCCTGAGAGGTGGTTTTGCAGCCTGAGAAGGCCTGCTGTCTGCTCAACCTCTGCTTCCAGAACCTTCTATGAGGTATATGGTGCATTCTAATCCTGAGTTCATTGCCCTTAACAGAGAGGCCAGAAGCAGCCCTGGGCTGCTGGCCAATTTTCCCCTGGCACCAGCTTTTGCCCCTTGACCCTGGGAGCAAAGGTATTTCTCTTTTTCTCTTTATTTCTTTTGCCCCACAGGCTGCTAAAAAAAGCCTTGTTATCAGGTTTCACAAACCCTCACGGCCTTGCTTTCTTGGGCATGTGGGGTCAGGGTCTCAGTGACCTAATTTAGTGTCATGTGAGCTAGACCTTTCCCCAGTGACAGGGCAGGAAAATAGCCCCCTCGCAGAAGAGCACTTGTGCGCAGTGAAGTCCCGGAAGCTTCAAGGAGAGGGCTCTGGGAGGGCCTTGGGTCCTGTCCACATGGGCAGCAGGCTTCCACAGCCCTGTCCTTTTTGACTGAGCACCCCCGCCCCACCTCCAGAGTATCAATGCGGCAAAGTAGACCCGGTACCCCCTGCTGGATCACATCTGGTGCTCCCCACTGCCCTCAGGCCCACAGGGGCTTTATGGGCCTGGCATGCTGCCAACAGCTTGTAGGAGGTGACCTGGAAGGACCTTCCCCCCCCCCACTGCCTCCCCCAGGTGCCCAAGCGCACAATGCCACCTGCCGCCTGCCGCCTCCCTGCTCTGCCTGCGACTCCTGCCTTGCTTTTCTGGTTCTGGACAGACGCCTCTACATCCATCTCCTATTCTCTGCTCTTTAGATGAAGTGGGGGCGTCTGGAGCTTGCAGTTCCTGAGCCCTACTGTGTGCAGGGCTTATACTAAGGGCTTTACAATCAAGTCTCCTGCCCCTGCGAGCCAGACTAGACAGGCCAACAAGCGCTCAACCCCCGAGTGTCCTGAGTTAGGGTGAAGGGAATAAGGGAGGGGTGCAGGCAGTGGGTGTCACGGCAGTCCCTTTGGAGGGGTGGCACTTCAACTGAGGTGGGCTTGGTCCCTGGAGAGTTGGAGGTAGGGAGAGGGGGGAGGGCAGGGCAGAGACCTCACAGGCTGAAGCCCTGGGGTAACAACGGGATGGCTTCCTTCAGACCTGGAGGAAGGTGGGAAGGGGTGTGGGAGGAGGGCCGAGGGGCTGGCCAAGGCCAGGCCAGGCAGAGCCTTGGAGGGTGAGAGGCAACCTTGGGTGTTGTTGGAACTGCAGTGATAGCCCGGGGTGAACGGGGGAGTGGGCTGAGCGAAGCAGAAAGCAGGTGGCAGGCATGGGGGCTGTTCAGCAACCACGGGTCGTGCCTTGGACCAGAATGCTGGTGGTTTAGGTGGAGCCTGGTGGCTTCCGGATCCGTTTTGGAGCAGGCATGTGTGGGACTTGGTGTTGGATTGAAATTGGAGAGTGAGCAGTGGTGGCTTGCTAGCTGTGAAAAGAGTGACTCCTCCCAAAGGAGAGGCCTGGTTTGGAGCACCTGCCAATTCCCGTGGTGTAAATATGCCCACCCCGGTGGATTTCAAGCCACCGACGTGAGGTGCAGGGCTGGGAAGAGATGGGCACGCTGGCTCTTGCTGCATGAGCCTGTTCCAGCCACCACTGGGGTGAGCGAGAGGGGAGGGAGCTGTCAAGGACGCCAGCCATTTTTCTGGTTTGAGCGGTGTGATGGATGATGGGGGGGCATTGACTAGAGAAGAATGGGAGGGGAAGAGACCGGAGTGCGAGGGCTCAAGAGTTGTTCTCCACGGGGATGCCGGGAGAGCTCAGCAGGTTGGGTGCGTGCCCTACAACTGTGAGGTCTGGGATCGAATCCCGGCCCCGGCCTGGGCAAACCCATGTGCGAAACTGCAGCGCAGCTGGTAACTGCTGGGATGGTGGCGAAGGTTCCTGCCTTCCCTACAGAAGGCCTCCGGTTCGGTTCCTGCCCCACCTGGCCCCACATCCACCTGTGTGGAATGAAACTACAGTAATGCCTTGGAATTCAAATTTAATCCGTCCCAGAACCCTGTTTGAGTTCCAAAACATTAGAGTTTTAAGATGAGTGGGCGTTTGGATAAAGCTACGGACCATACAGTTGATATGTCCCAAGTGAACAATGTCTTGGCGTTAGGATTCCAAAGCAGTGTTAGGATTCCGAGGCAAATTTGCCTCATTTTTTTTTGTTGTTGTTCAGATTCCAAGTTGTTCGAGTTTCTGGGCCTTTGGATTCCAAGGCATCACTGTATGTCACAACTAAGATGTACAGCTATGGAGACTGCCCTGGGCCCTCCTCCTTCTCTCTGTTTCTGTCTCTTTCTCTCTCTCTCACCTTCTCTCAAACAATAAAATAAATCTTAAAAAAAAAAGCGTTGTCCTTTTATGCTGAGATGCCTGTAGACCTCTCCAGCTGGGTACAGAGAATGGGGTGTGGGGACCAAGAGGTCTCGGCTGGGGTGTATGTGTGGGTGTTGTTGGCAAAGCGCTGATGTTAAAAGCCTGGGAGTCAGAGGAGGAGGGGAGGAGAGCAGGGGCCGGGGTGGAGCCGCTAGAAATAGCATCATCCGAAGAGCCTGTTTGGGTGCTCGCAACCCCCTGACCTGCGAGGAAGTGGGCCTGTTCCTCCTAGCAGCCCCGCGGTGCTGAGCAGACACATCGGCCCAGGGTCATGACTACCCACGAAGGGTTGTGACTCTGGGGCTGCCTGGCCCACAGGCAGGTCCTGTGAGGATCTTGCAAAGCAGCTTAGAGACTGTGCTGGCTCAGGGCCAAGGTCACAGGGCCACCCAAGGAGGGAGGCAGAAGGGCTAGGCAGAGAGCAGGCAAACCAGAGAGACCAGAGAGACTGGGACAGAAAGGTAATCACAAGAGCGATGACTTACTATGTCCTGACCAGTTGCCAGGCCGGGGCTCAGCGCTTTGTGTGACACTAATCTGCGTGCTGTTGTCTGAGGCGGGTGGTATTATGCGTACATTTACAGAAGAGCAAATGAAGGGACAAGGGGCCCAGTCAGCAGTGGGGTGGCAGCTCCCACACCCCTGTAGCCTCGCTTCCTGATTTTGCCCAGTTCCTTTCCCAGCACAAGACAGAACCTTCTTCCTGAGTGGTGTTGGTTTCTGAGGAAATCAGACCTACTGGTCTCATTTGATACCACCCTGAGTTGAGACCACACTGATCCACAGCTGGCTTCTGCTGAGTCACCGTGGTCATCATCTTCATCATTATCCCCATCATCATCATTACCACCGTCAGCCTCATCAACAGCATCACTGGTTAGTAGGATAACAGGGCATTTATTGTTCCTTATCTGTGTGTCCAAGTTTTCTGCCACGACCAGATGCTGCTGGTACGGTTCCAGACAAGGGGAGTTAGATGAGGCGCCGTGACGAGCGCTGGGACGGCAACAGCTGGGACGGGGGACACCTGCTTACGTGAGCTCTGCCTTGCTCGTGCGGCTGCGTCAACAAGACGTCATAGGCCTGGGCCCTGACGGCTGACCTCTCCCCAGCGTGCTGGGCAGCCTGCCATGTGACCCTCACTGTCGCGTGCTCGCGACAGCAGTGGGACCCTGGTGGGCACAGTCAGGTCCGGGCAGGGCCGTGGAGGCTCTGCGAGTTTGGGGCCTGGGTCGGGGCTCAGGAGCAGCCTGGCTGGGCACAGAGAGAAGAGCTGCTGAGATGTCCACTGCACGAACAGGGGTCCCTGGCCATGCCCGTCTCAGGACACTTCTTGCACTACAGGCAATGACGCTGGAATGATGGAATCCAAGGCCAGAACATCATCAGGCCCCGCCCGCCCCACAAGTCAGTGCAAGGAGGGACTTGTCCACCTCTGGCTGGTAAGGGTGCCGACGTGACTCCAGGACACTGTTGCTTTTTCTGTCTTTCATCGTTTGGTACCCCAACCTCCACCCTCCACTTGATCGGGGTCTCCCCAGCCAGGAGGTGTCAGGACCAGGTCTTCCCCATTCCTGTGGCCTTGTCGCCCACTGGGAGCTTAGACATTTCCCGAATGGTCAGAAACAATGCTGAGCACAAGGACGTCTGTGCTGGGAGGGAGCCCGGTGCCCCGTTTCCCTGGTGGAGAAGCTGAGGTCCAGTGAGGAGAAGCGGTTCATCCAGGGCCACACAGAGGAACGAGCCTTGGAACTCAGCCCCCTGTGGCTCCCCGCTTGAAGTGGCTTTGACCTCTGGGGAAGGGTCACAGAACTCCCCACTTTAGAGACTCAATTGGCAGGAATTTGTGCACTGAGCATTGTGCTAGGAGGTGGGCATACGATGATGGGGAAGAAGACACAGGTCTTGCCCTCCAGGAGGTGATGATCCACAGGGAGATGAGCAAGCCAGCCCATGAATAATGTCCTGTCGCCAACTGATCAGTCTGGGCGCATTGGGAAAAGCCGTCCTGAGAGAGAACTGGATTGGAAACGGAGGGTGGGCAGGAATTGACTAGACTGGAAAAGGCCTTCCAGGCAAGGCCAACAAGCAGGTGCCAAGGCCCTGAGGTAGGAAGGAGTCTTTGAGAAATGGGCAGGGGTCTGTGTCTGAGTGAGGGTATCAGCTAAGGCTGGAGTGGCTGACAGCAGCCAAATCACCTAGGACTTGATAACTGTGGAGGGGGTTTGGTATTTTTCCCAAGGGCGAAGGGAAGAGGCGGGAGGAAGGTGACAGGATTAGACCTGCATTTTGAAAAGATGGCGGGGAGGATAGGGCAAGTGTGGGCAAGGGGCTGTGGCAGCTGTCCCAAGAAAGCATCAAGATCATGGCCATTTCCTTCCCCAGGAAGATGCTCCCTTTGCCACAGGCCAGATGCCAGGGTGCTCTGTGTGTACGCTTATGTGTATGTGAGGTGTCTGTGCATTGGTGTGTGTGCATGTGCGTGTGTGTATGTATGTGTGTGTCTGTGTGTGCATGTGTGTATGTGTGTTGAGGTGTGTGAGGAGCAGCCAGGAGAGTCCCTGTTCCAGTGGGTGGAGCTTGCTGTGGGGTAAAGGTCGGGTGTACGTGGGTGTGGTCTCTCCGCCTTCCCCAGGGTCTGGGGCTGCCCAGCCGCTGTCCCTGCCCCGAGTCCCTGTGGCCTGCCCTGGCGGGGGGCCGCCACCCCATGAGCTCCCTCTTCTCTCTGTAACTGGCGTGTGGGGCTTCAGGAGCATAAAGGCCTGGATCTCTGGCCGAGCACTGAGCAGGAAACTGTGGGCCACAAGTGCCCACTCGTATCAAGTGCCCCTTTGTCCCTTGTGCTGTCACTGCCTTGGGGACCTCACGAGGAGGAGAGGAACCTGGGTCCTGGCAGGAGCTGGTGCTTGTGGGTCTCCTCCCCTTATATTAACACAACTATGCCCTGGACCTCCTCACTGTCCCCAGAATGGCGTGGCTGCCTGTGTGTGTGCAGGAGCCCCCAGTCCCCCCGTTCTGGTTCACTCTTGGCATCCTGTACCCTAGCCTAAGCGGCCCAGACACCCCCTCCCTGGGGCTGCAGAATATGCAGCCCCAGGGCAAAGTGACGAGGTGCCCCTCGGTCAGTGACTATCAAGCATGTCGGGATGGTGACAGCAGAGCGTCACACACAGTGTGGGGCCCTTCTGAGAGCATGCCACGCCACACCGTGAAGCCAGTCCTGCCCGGAATCCACTTAGAGACGCAGAAGTGGGTCTGCCAGCCAGTTATTTGCAGGGTAAGAAATGCCTCACAACAAAAGAATTTACCAGGAGTCTAGCCCTGACGTCCTTGAGTTATTCATTCATTTGCTGATTCACTCATTCACTCAGGCCACCATTAGGTTTTGCGCCCTTGCTGGGTGCTTTGTTCCCCTGAGGCCCCGGATTGGAGGCACATGGGTCCTGACTCTGTGCTGGCCTTGGACAAGCACCCACACTCCAGGTTTCCACGGCCCCTCCTCACCTGGCCTCCCAACACCTACCAGCCCAGAATGCTCTGCAGGGCATCTACCCCAGCGCGGTCCGGTCCGGTCCAGCCCGGGGGCCTGGGACTCCATGGCTGAACCCGTTGTTCCGGGGAAGGGGCCCCACACAACGGGGCACAAGCCTTACGGCTTCCTCACTCTTCACAGCTCTCCCTCTTCCTTCCCGAGGCCCCTTCGTCTCTTGGCTGTATGCATGTCATCCATCATGTTATAAACGAGTTGTACATTGTCATGTACGCACAGCACAATGCACAGCCCCTGAGCTTACGGAAGTGTGCGCCCTGCGCAGCACCCCGGTGCAGACGTGGCCCCCGCCAGCCCCCTGGAAGGCCCCTTGCCACACTGCTGCCCCACATGTTCGCGTTGCCTGCTCTTGAGCTTGACTCCAATGGCATCACGCAGAACGTTCTCTGTCACGTCGGGATCTTCTGCTGGGTGGACATGGTGGGTCTGGGAGCACCCACACTGAGGTCTGGGGCCACGCTTCCCTTTCTTTCTCCTTCTGAACAGAGTTCTGCCGTCTGCCGGCCCCGCAGCTTGTTTCTGTTTCCTGGACTTGGTGTGCACATCTGCTCTTACTTATTAACACTTGGGGTAAATGCCTCGAAGGAGGGCTGCCAGGTCACGGGGAAGGCGAATCTGTGGGTTTACGAGAAACTGCGCGCGCCTTGTCTGGGTGTCCGCAGCCGCCTCCGCCCGGCTGGTTCCTCTCCAGACTTTGAAGGCCGTCCTGTTCAAACCCAGCAGCTCCGCACAGCGCCCACCAGCAGCCCTGCTTTTCTCACATGTCCGGCTCTCTGCCGCCTGGAACCTCACGTTCCAGCCATGTGGAAGGCCCACAACTGAGCGCACATCATTTCTGTCCTGCACGAACTGTCCTTTCCGCCTGCAGCACATGCTCCTCCTTATCTGCGAAGATCTCTCTGGAACATCTTGGTGACCTGCTGACATGTCCCAGGCACTGGCCTGTGTCCCTTGGCCCACACCCACCGCCCCGCTCTGAACCACCTTTGCAGGGCTCTCCTGAGCACACTGGTTTGCACCGTGGGGGAAATGCTGTACGTGCAAGGAAGGAATGGTGGCTCTTTCTCCCATCCATGTTCTCACAGGATGCCTGGTATACTGGAGGCCTCTGTAGACGTGCAATAAATGAATCAGTGCATGGCCACACGCAGAGTCACGGCTTCCTCACGGCAAAGCACACCCACGTTAAATGTGGAGCCTGGCAGATTTTCGGATGCACATACCTGTGTGACCACCACCAGCTTCAGACATGGAACCTGCTCAGCTCTCTGACTTTCATCCCCACAGATGAGTGCTGCCCGTTCTTAAACTTGCTGTAAAAGGCATCACACAGACGTTCTGTGTCTGCCTGCTTCTGCTTGCTCCAGACTCCTCCTCTGAGATGCAGAGCCTGAGGCCCAGACCCCTGAGCCTCAATGGCCGATGTCTGTCAGCCTCTATGTGAGCGGGACTCTCTCTCCCAAGATCTCTCTTCCCACTTCTTGTTCCCATCCTCCGCCTGGGTGCGGGCTCTGTAGGCAAGTTTCTGGTCCCTGGGCAGGTGAGGCCACTTTTTCCTGTTATCAGCAAGTTGTTCTGGAAGTGCAGGGGACCCGAGCTGTGATGTGGCCCAGGTCCCACTCACAGAAGACTCTCCAGCACTTTGCCCAGGCTCCCCTGTGTCCTGTACCTTGCTGCATCCCCCCTTTCCAACCACCTGGCCTTTCAGTCCCTGCAAAGTCTGGCCTGCGTGTCACCTTGTCGGAGAGGGGGACAAATATAATGAGACACATTGTATTTGTTGGAGGTGGGGGTCTTATGGACCAGCCCACTCCAAGCAGTGGATTCTCAAAGGGGAAGGGGGTCCTCAGATCAGAAGCCTCAGCACCACCTGGGAACTTACTAAATCCAGTTCTCAGGCTCCACCCCAGGCTCAGTCTAGGAAAAATGTAGTTTCTTTCCTTTACTCTCACACTCACGCTACTTCCACTGCCAGATGTGTGGGTGTTTTTCCATATCGACCAAGTCTCTGACACTAGCTGGGTGTCCTACAACTCAATTCAATCCTGACACTAACCGAAGTTGGCACAGACCCCACAGGTTTGGGGTCCAGTCCCACAAGGCAGCCCCCACAGCAGATGCCAATCACAAGCCGGGGGGCCCCTAGGCTACCCAGACTTTGTCCAACTTGGCTTCGAATCCAAGGTTATCTCTACCCCCTCCTTGGGTTCACTAATTTGCTAGAGCCACTCATGGAACCCAGGAGAGAGTTTAGATACTATTAGCGATTTATTACAAAGGAGATTTTAATGGATACAGATGAGCAGCCAGATGAAGAGATACAGAGGGTGAGGTCTGGAAGGGTCCTGAGTGCAGGAGCTTCTGTCCCCGTAGAGTTGGGGTGTGTCACCTGCCCAGCCCCTCCATGTGTCCACCAACCTGGAAGCTCTCCAAACCCCATACTTTGGCGATTTTGACAGAGGTGTCTCAGGCAGGTATTATCAATTATTACTCAATCTCCAGCCCTCTCCTGCTTAGCCCAAACAGCTAAGCTTCTAATCACCGTCTCATCACCATCTTTCTGGTGACCAGCCCCCATCCTGAAGCTGTCCTGGAAGCCACCAAGAGTCACCTCATGAGAACAAAAGACGCTCCTATCACCCAGGAAAGTCTAAGGGAGTTAGGAGCTCTGTGTCAGGAACTGGGGTCACAGGTCAACCATTAGTATCAACAATGTTCCAAGCCCCTTTATCACTTAGGAAATTAAATTTCAAAGGTAACTCGGTCCTAAAGCTCTGGCCAGGTGCTGGGGATGATGACCAAAACACGTTCGTACTTTTTCTTGTATCACAGTATCACACTCACTGGATCAGAAGCTGGGGGTGGGGGTGGGGCGGGGCACCTGGGGGTCTGTGTTTCCACCAGCCCTCCAGGGGTCCGAGGCAACTCAAGTGTGAGAGCCGCAGACTCACAGCATGGGAATGTGCTGTCGATGAATCAGTCAGCACGGGAACATCACTTTCTCCGAGGAGACGTGTGCTATCACTGTCCTAAAAAATGCAAAGGGATTCTGGGACCTGGGGGCTGATGTGGGCTGATAAGTAACCAGAGCGCCAGCCGGAGCCTCCTCGGGGGACGGGCTGCCCCCCGCCGCTGGATGCCTAGGTCGGTGTTAGGAGCACCTCAACCCAGCACAAGGCACAAGTGGCCGCCCCACCTGGAGGGAGCTGTGTATCACAGGGTGTCTCTTGTCTCCTGCGAGGAGAGGCCTGACATGCCTGATTATTTTCCACGGGCTTCTCCCAGATCCGTCCCTACCTTCTCGGCCCGGCTCTGAGCCCAGGGAAGCTGGCACCCTGGCCAGCTGGCTTCTGGTTGGGTTTGATCAATGGGAGACAGTGGCAGAAAAGTCAGAGGGCAGGAGGGAGAGCGGTCAGGGCAGCGGTGCTGGTACACGTTTAACAACCAGCTTCAGGAGGGTGTTGTGGAAAAGCCCTAATTTGCAGTGTTTGCCCCATGCTGTGGCGTGAATAGATGGACAGGAATAGCTCCAGCACGTGGCTGCACAGATGTGGATAACCTCATGGCCGTAGCTAGCTAGTAGGAATCGTGTAGCAAAATCATTAGGGAGTGGTGAGCTTTGACTATACATATTATCTTTGTTTTGAAAACACTTAATTGTAGGTTTATTTGTGGGAAGTGCCTCAATGGCTCTCCTAGTTCCTTTATTGAGTACCCCAAAGTGGCGTCCTCGGGGTGGGGGATAACAGAGCGGATGCCCACTCCTGCCTGAACCGCAACCCCACCTCCGTTTCTTTTACTTATCAACCTTTGGCATAAAAATGTGGTGGGAAGAAATGATTCTGAGACCAGGAACCAGAAACCCCCGGAGGCATGGCAAGACCTCCAGGACAGAAAGGTACTCAGCAACGGTGACTGCACTCCCTCCGGCATGGCCGGCGGGTGTGGCAGTGGGAATGGCCTGTTGGGAGGCAGTGTGGCCATGTCTGTCACGATAACCACGCACATGACCTTGGGCCTGGCAATGCCTTGTGAAGTCTTTGTCTTAGAGATAGACTCACACTCATGCGAAATGACGTCTGTCTGAAGTTATTCATTATAGCATTGTTTAGAAGAGCTGAAAACAGAGGCAAACCGAGTGTCAATCATTAATAGGCTCGTTAAATAAGTTCTGGCACGTTGTTACAATGGAATATTTTGCAACCATTCTTTATGTAATGGTATGAAAGGTGCTCCACGATTGCCTATGAAAACAGGAAGTCAGGAGGGTGGGCAGAGTTTGCTTCCAGGGCAGGAGGTGAGGAGGAACATTCTGTTCATTCATTGTTGCCTTTCTAGCCTCAGGAGGGCTTTACTGAATGAATGGGGTGTAGGAGGAGAAAGAAGAGGTCTGGATTGGGGTCTGGGGCCGTCAGGGGAGGCCTCTCTGAAGAAGTGACATTTCCACAGACCTGAAAAATGTGTGAGGAGCCAGCTACAGAAAGAACATTCAAGGCAGAGAGGACAGTGTGGGCAAAGGCCCTGAGGCTGGAAGGGCTAGGGTATGTGAGGATGGAAGTGGGATAGAAGGTTCTGAACTCTTGGGGGTGGGGGTGGAGGGGGGGTAAGAAAGGTGGGCAGAGGCCCATGCTAGGACACAGGGCCGTGAGAGGCTGTGTGGTAAAGAAATTGCCTTAGGGGCTACTTCCCAGCTGTGTGACTTGGAGCAAGTGACTTAAGCTACCGTATTTTTCGCTCCATAAGACGCACCTGACCTGCCTGGACCCTCTCTCCCTCCATGCAGTCCCTGCTTTCTGATCTGGCTGCAGGCTTCCCCACGGCATCATTAAGGTCCCCAACGTGCACTCTTCTTTGCAGTATTCGCTCCATAAGACGCACACACTTTTCCCTCCACTTTTTTTTGGGGAAAAAGTGCGTCTTATGGACTGAAAAATACGGTGTGTGGGCCTCAGTTTGCTTACGGGTAAAATGGGGATGAATACAGGAACCACCACATAGGATTCTGAATGATGCATCGCTCTAAGGATTGTACCTGGCACACAAGCTCTATAGCTAGCTGTCATTATTAGTATTGCTGTTGTTGTTATTATCAATTATTATAATTAATGGAGGATCCCTGGAGACAGAACCAGACCTAGAATCCAAATCATCGGGTTTGAAGTTCTGGGTCTCTTCCATTTGGACTGCTCCCTGCCACCTCTCCCTGCCCTGGCCCCTAATTGGGAGCTTCTGCGTCTCTAACACTGTGACATCTCTGGAAAGAGGGCCTGCTGGGGGTGCCCGGGAGGCCTGCACCTTCTGTGCCCAACGGGAAAAAGCTGCAGAGTGGCCACGGGCTGTGTGGCGAGGGGTTGATGGCTACAGGGCCACGGGGGCCTTGCCAGGGCTCGGGGCCTTGGGGAGGCGTCCTGGGCACTCAGGGACGTGGTGTCTCCTGCGTAATCCTCTGGGCTCTGGCAGGCGCTGGGTGTGCCCAACTCCCTGGCCTGACCTGCTGGCTCTGGGCAGGCAGTGACTGGCAGGGGGAAGACACAGCCAGGTGGAGAAGGGGAGGTTTGAAGCAGGACCTGCCTGTACCAGGAATCCTGCTCCCGCCTGGTTGCCGAAGCTGCCCGCCCCACCATGCTCTTCCAGCCAGCAGCTCAGAGCCAACCTCCACTCCTTTGTCCACACCCCAAGCCGTCGGCAGACCCCATCAACTTGACCTACAAATGCAGCTGGAGTCTGACCACGCCGCGCCATGCCTGCTGCTGCCACCGCAGGCCCGGATTGCTGCCAAGCCCCCTCACCAAGGCCCAGCCTGCTCACCGCAGCTGGGCAATCACACTACATGAAGCCAGGTGGCATGCCTAGCCCAGGAGCGACTTCCCACTCCCCCAGGCTGTCGACCAGTCCCATCTGACCCCTTCCACCTCGCCTTCCTGGGCCCCTCACTGGCCCCACGCACTCCCACCACAGGGCTGTCGCATGTGCTGTTCCCTGGGCCTAGACACTCTTCCCTCAGACAGCCACGTGACTCATTCCTTCCATCATTCAGGTCTGCCTTCTTGGTGGCTGCAGCACTGTGTATAAATCAGTAACTCCTACCCTCCTCAGCAATCTGTGTTTTCACTTGAACTTCAAGCACCACTTTATAGGCGACATGCTTTCTTGTTCATTTGTTGGTCCCAACCCCCACACTGTGATGCAAGTTCCCCGAGGGCGGGTGGTTTTCTGTTCAGTTTCCTGGTTGATCCCAAGCCTCAGTTAGGGCCTGGCACATAGTAGGTGCTCACTTAATACCATGGCATTCCTTAAGCAACAGACCATTAGGACCACCATCTCCTGGGTTCCTTCCTCTGAGACTGACTTTCCTGTTCCTGGTGACGCAATGGCAGAGGGCACCTTCAAACTGCCGGCTTTCCCTCAGGCAGAGGCGCAGGCCAACACCAGAGTGGGAGCCAGGAGGCTGGAGCGGGCTTCTTTCTGGCCACGGGACTGGGGCAGGTCCCATTCCATTCACTCAGCCAGCCCGAAAGACAGATCTTAGAGAAGGGGACGGCGGTAAACAAAAGGCAGATGCAAAGCAAATGAGGAAGGCTCTGACCCCGATGAGGAAGCTTGGGGGGCAGGGAGGCCGCCTCCTGGGAGAGGCTGTGAGGGTAGAGGGTAGAGCCAGCCTGGGTTCTCTTCAGGGAACTTTCATCTCAGCTGTTCCAGAAGTCTCTTCCACCCCTCCCCGCTTTCTAATATCAACTGGCTTGGGGAGTGGGGGGAGTACATCATAGGGATTGGTGGTCAAGACTAGAAGCTTAGCCACAGAAACTGTCACAGTGCAGACCCCACGCAGCTCCGAGCTGTTGATCAGACGCAGTCATGTATTAGGAGACGGGCAGGAGTGGGTTGAAGTCCTAACCTCAGGAACCTGTGAATGTGACCTTCTTGGGGAAAACGTCTTTGCAGACGTGGTCAAGTTAAGGGTCCTTATGAGAGGCAGGGAGATGTGAGACACAGGGATGGTTACGTGAAGGCGGAGGCAGACCGCAGTGATTAGCCGAGAAAGCCTGGCCGGAGCCTTCTTCCTGCCTCTTCCGACGGCTTTAGTAGCTGGACGAGGCGGGAAGGAGCGTCCTCGAGCCTCAGAAGGGGCCTCGGCCCTGCCCGCACCCCTATTTAGGACCGTGAGGAAATACATTCTGTGGTGCTAAGTCCCCCAGTTTGTGGTTTGTTACACAGCAGGCCAGGGAACTCATACGGGAAGGACTGCAGGGGATTAAAACCTGGTTGAAGGGATTTTCTTTAGGATTACCTGTCCTTCCAATTTGGCTTTCGGGGCAGTTCCTGCCCAGGTCTGCACCCCACTCCCTGTCCTGGGAGTTGGGAGTGAAGGGGGTACATCCGGGACGTGGTGGCTGGTGTCTCTTCCCTCCCTGTGCCTGGCCTTTGGGTTTGCCCAAGGCGGAGTCACAGGGTCCAGGGGACACAGGGGAGCTGTGAGAGGCACAGCCTGGCTCTGCTTGACCTCATCTGCCTGTGCCTGTGGCCTGGAAGCCCCAGAAGCTTTGTTGTGAACTTTGGAGGCCATTTAAGGCAGGAAAACAGACCGCAGGGAGTGACGGTCTACCAATCATGGGCAAGGTCCCTGGCTCATGGAGTGACCCAGAGCGAACGAGGAGGCGTGCTGCTCCCTAGGGAGATGGTGGGAGGACACCACAAGGCCAGGGGTGAGAAATGGGGGGCACCATTCAGGGAGTGTTCGCCCTGCCCATGGAGCTTAACATTGCACCATGGATTGTCACAGCTTCCCTCCCAGGGAGGACACTGAGGCAATGCAGCCTATTACCAGTAAGTGGAAGGTCTCGGCTCAGGACCCAGAGGACCCCAATCTTGGCAGAGCAACCGAAGGGGCTCCTGACCAAGCCCAGGGCCCAGGGTCAGGGAGCAGAGGCCAAGGGCTTGAAGGGAAGGAATCGAAGGCTGCAGGCCTCAGGGGCCTAGAGGTCAAGGGCTGGGAGGAGCCGGGGTGGGGCTGGGGTAAGCCAACAGAGACAAGGCTAATCCCTGTCTGAACACTGCCCAGCCCAGAGGTGTGTTCTCTGGGGTGGGACTTGGGTGACAATGCTCCCCAGGGGATTCTTGTGGCAGCCAGGGGTTGTGGTGAATCCAGAGACACAGGGCTCAAACCAGAGCCCTTCCCTTCCGGCGGGACGGGGAGGTGGAGCCTAGAAGGAGCCTAGAAGGAGCTTAGCTGGACAGAGACACCCGGCTAGGGAACTGGTGTGAGCGAAGGTCGGCCATGAACCTTTAACAGGAAGACACACTACAGCCTTGCTGAGCTTCTTCCAGCTATGGGGCAGGGTGGGGAGAGGGATGGGGGCTTTGGGGGTCCCTACCAGATTTGTGGGTCCTCTGCAGGGTTGCAGGGGGGTGGGGGCTCATTCATCACAGTGCCAGGCTCTGGAAGTCCCCCCACGCCCCCCCCTCCCCCCCGCCCCGAGACTCCGAGTCAGAAAACCAGAGGCCTGTCTTGGTCAGCCAGGCCCAGAGCCACGGTGAGCACCACCCTGTGTCCCTGGCCTCAGTGTGGCCGGCGGGCGGGGACAGCGGTGAGGGCTGCTCCTTGTCGCAGGTATGGTGTCGGGCCTGGTCCCCTGAAAACCCCCGCTCCTGGCGGAGATGGAGGTGAGTGGCGTCATCTATGTGGCCTGATGACTGGCTGACTGTGAGCGGCTTTGGAGCACGGCCCACGTGCCTGACTTGTGTTGGGGCCTCGCGTGGAGTAGCCCTGGGGTCCTCCCAGCAGCCCTACACGGGGGGTCCCAAGTTAGCCCATTTTACTGCGGGGAAGATTGAGGCTCAGGGGTGGTGGCACTGTCCCAACATCTCTGGATGGCAAGTTGGGTGCTAGGGTTGCCACCAAGGCCCCTTGACACCACAGTCCACACGCTTGGCCCTTCTTGACCTGGAGCCAGAGGGCCACCTGTCTGGAGACCTTCCTCCTCTCTGGCCTGGTGAGGCCCCCGCAGTGGACCCCACGGCCCACTGGAGAAGGCAGCCACTGCCCCCTTCCTTACCTGGGGACGAACAGGCTGGGTGCCACGGGGCTGACGGGTGATGGGTGCTGGATGAGAAGTAGGCTCAGTGGGGCTGGCCCTCCCCCAGGGGATTGCCCCCACTTGAATGTGGCAGCAGGAAAGCGGGGGACAAGAGGCCAGGCTGGCCTGTTTGTCGCATCACAAAGTCCTACCCTGGGCTGGCTAGAGGGTCAGTGGGGGGGAGGCTCAGAGAGGCTCTGCGGGAGGGGCCTGGCCCGGCCCAGCGCCCCCTCTGCAGTGGCTCCACCGCTGCATGTGCAGCCTCAGTGGGGGCACTTTGACAATGGGTGCATCCTGCCCGGCTGAGCCTGAGGCTGGAGGTTGCTGGGTGAGAGGCCCAGCAATCGGATGCTTCAGAGCTCTGGTCTGGGGGCAGGGGCTACAACCTCCAGCCAGCGCCCCCGCCTGCTCGCCTCTGTAAGACTCAGCCTCCTCATCTGTCCTGGGGGAGATCGCCCAGCACATGGGCACGCAGGGCGTCTCCCCGCACACCTGCGACGCCCTTCGCTATGTACGGGAGCTTCCTGGACAGAGCTGTGACAGATCACAGGGCATTCCAGACAGGCGGGAGCCAGCAGAACGTGGACGCCGCTGCCCCTCAGGGCGGAAGCGAGAATGTGCCGGCTGGAGGAGGCTGCCCAGACACCAGGGGCACCGCCGCCGTGCAGAAGGGCCTGCGAAACCATCCCGTCCAGCACCTCCAAACTTCTCCCCCGAGGCTTCTTGTAAACAACAACGAACACTCACGTGGAATACCAACATAAAAAATTCTACATTAAAACCATCATTTTACTGATTTACATCTGATTTTATAAATTAAAATGGATGCATTCACTTACTGTTAACTCAGGAGTGGCCATAGAGTTCCTAAGGGATGAGGCCAGGATACAGGCCCATATCTGGGTTTAAGTAAAATATGTCATCACAAGAGTCCTTCGTAATGGTTAAATTGTAACGAAAACCGCTGTGTGGAAGCTATGGTTTCTGTACGTGTGAAGGTCACAGACATAACAAAGATGGCCGCATACAGTCCTGTCTGGGGGTCCTGCGGATGGGCTGGGAGTCTGGACGGGTAAGAAAGTACAGGCAGACGTCATTCATAAACAACTGCTCTATGGGAAGCCACGGTTCGTACTGGGAGAGCTCACTTGGATTTCTGCTGTCGGAAAGGAAGGGCCTGACCACTGAACGGATGTATCTTCCCTCGCACCTGATCTCTTCCTCCGCTCCAATCCTCCCTCTGCTCTGCGGCGGTGTCTCTGATGGTGTCTGATGGTGGCAGCACAGTCCACCACCTTCCTGAGTTCGGCACACGGGCCTTTGACTGAGGGACAGCGAACATAAAGCAAAACAGACGTGGAGAGAGTATTTCTCTGGGCTCGGCTGCTGTCGGTGCACGAGTGGAGGTTGAGTTGGGGGGCGGGGAGGTGCTATGTGTTCGTTAGTCATTTTCTCCCGTGTGTGTTTGTGGTGTCGAAGGCCCTGTGAAGTGTGTGTGGGCCCCTGGCAGGCCCCCTTCTGCCTGTGTCTAAGGCCAGGACGATCATTGTTGTTGTTTCTAATGCATCACACACTCCTCTTTGGAAGTCCAGCTCTCAGCTGCTTCCTTGGAGGGTGGTGGCTGCATGATTCTGAGGTAGTGGGTAAAAAAACATATCTCAATTTTCAGCAACAATGCTCAACAAGAATGAGAAGCGAGGGGTTTGGGATGTTTGTTTTGACAAGCTCTCTGTGTCCATGGTTGCACAGTCTGATAAAAAGCTCCTGATTCTCACCATTTGAGAGTCTGGGCTTCAACTCAACAGATTTTCTGGGAAGCCGGGGTATTCTGAGGGCTCAATGAGGTTGACATTAGCTTGCCCCATGAGCCGACAGATGGGTGGCGTCAACGTGCTAGTATTTGATACGTCACATTTGTGATGAGGTTGTTTATGCTGCAGTTAAAAATAACTGCAAAATATGTTTTTTTTAAGTGGAAGCTTAATGAAGTACTTGTGGAGCTCCGGGAAGCCCTCAGGGCCTGGCTAGACCTCCAGCAGCACTGCTCCAAGCAGTGACCAGGTCACCCTGAGCTGCTGATCTGCCCACCGAGGCAGGCCCCCTGCCGGGATGCGGGGCTCTGTGTTCTGCCTGTGTGTGTGTGTGGGGGGGCTTTCATTCTGGTCCTCCTACTCCCTGTTGGGCTCTCAAGAGCAGACCTGCAGAGCCTGCCTTGGAAACCCAAGGGAACAGTTCACTGTGTGTCCTGAGACAGAACCCTCAAAGCATCTCCCACGTGAGCTGTGTGCTCATCTGCTGACTCTTAGACAAAGCAATCATTTCATTCCATCCTTTTATAATTCTTGTTCTTTCAAAGATTTTTCAGGACTTTTTGTGTCTGGGGGGCTCAGGCTAGACGGCTCTGAAGAGCCTGTGGGAAGTTACATGAAAGCCAGGAGAGCAGATCCCTGCAGTGGCTGAGAATTAGTATTTAGCCCCTGTTATTTAGTGACCCAATGGAATCCTGATGTGCAGGACCCAGGGCTGATTTTGTTACTTAATAAACTCAAAGTTCAGGAAAAAAAGAGGCAACACCACTATCTACTGGCAAACAGGGTGGACAGAGCCCAGGATGGCCTCCGATTCAGATCCAGTTGTTCCTGGCTCAGAACTATTTTTTATTTTTAGCATTAGAATGAGTCCTTGATCCCATGTGACAGTGGCCTGAGGTAATAGGGGGATTTGTGGGCTCATTGTCTCTCCAGTTATGACACTTTCATCACCCAAGGCGCCACCTTGCTGTGTAGCAGGCACCGTGCTGGACTGGAAACCTTCCTTTTTCCTCAAATTGCTTCCTGCAGCCCCAGGAGGGAGCCTCTAGTGCAGTGCAGGGCAGTGGCAAACAGACCTCCATTCAGTCACGGGGAGAACCCACTTAACCTGAAGTGGGATTTGGGGACACCATCTACCTAGCTCAGGAGAGGTGGAGCTGGGACTGTGAAGTGTGGTTTTTAAGATCCTTTTTTTTGGATTCAGAAGGAACCCCTGGTAGGTCTCAGGCTGCACAGCGGTGCTGTGAGAGCAGGTGCTCCTGAACCTGTTGCGCTGGGCCTCTCCCCTCTGCAGCTTTGTTGGGCTGTCCAGGGGAGGCAGCTCAGTGTGGTGGCACCTGGCGCTGGTCAGCCTGGCTGCACCCTCACCGGCTCCTCAGCCCTCTTGGAGCCTGTTTCCTCGTCTATAAAGGAGAAGCACTCATCAGGCTTCGTGTGGAGCAAATCTGGGCTAGCACAGAGATAGATGCTATTTTTTTCTCCTTTCTGTGATGATTGTTAGCTCTTTGAGAAATGCAAATGTAATGCAGGAGAAAAAAAACAGTCAAGAAGGAGACCTGAGTTCACCTCAATTGATTTTGTTAAATTGCAAAAATGGGGGAAGCCGGGATGGCTCAGTGGGTTAAGCACTCACTTTGCAGCCCCGGGGACCGAGGATTGAATCCCGGCCCTGGCCCGTGCAAACCCATATGCTGAACTGGGGAGTGCCCCCCAGTTCAGTTCTCACTGGGGTGAGACCCTGGCCCAGTTCCTGCCCTGTGCAGCCCCGCACCCACCTGTGGAATGAAACTATGTGGAAAAAAGAATGATGTGCAACAGTGGAGACTGTTCTGGGCCCTCCCCCTTCTCTGTCTCTATATCTCTGTCAAAAACAATAAAAATAAATCTTTAAAAAAAATTGCAAAAATGCAGAAAATTTCTGTGGTAGATCGAAACCACTGGGCGGCTTTTGTTCCTATCTAAGAGTAAATCAAAACAAATTTCATATGCCACCGAATGACTTAGAATCCAATTAAAAATCAGAGACATGAGGAAGCTGGGATGGCTCAGTGGGTTAAGTGCTCACTTTGTAGCCCTGGGGACGGAGGATCAAATCCTGGCCCTGGCCCGTGCTGACCCATATACTGAACTGGGGTGTGCTTCCCATGCTGGAGGCCCCTGGTTCAGCCCCCGGCTCGGCCCCCGGCTCGAGGGGGTGTGCCTCCCATGTGGGAGGCTGCTGGCCTGGTTCCCGCCATGCATGTCAAAAACTGATGAATGGAGACTGCTCTGGGCCTTCCCCCTTCTCTCTGTCTCTGTCAAAAATAATGAAACAAAAATCAGATGTTCACTCCATTTGCCTTAAATGCACCTTATGCTTAATTTTAAACAAAGCCCAGAATGAGCTGATGGTTGTAAAATGTTAAGATTACCTCCCCCCTGCACCATGCACTTACACAGGAGGAAAAAGTGGCCTCCTCTTGCAGGGGTGTTATTCCTGCCCATGACCAACGGAGGGCAGCGCGCTACAATCTTCAGGAGCTGCAGATCTGGAGGCAGTGAGGATCCAGCCCTGAGAAAGGGAGGGAGGGAGAAGGGAGGCAGGGCAGGCACCAGAGTGACTCCAGCCAGTAAGGAACCAGGGCTGGTTAGGGGTACCAGATGGGAGAGCTTGGGCCATGCTGCTGAGCCTGGGGCTCCCCAACTGTAAGTGAGGCACTGCTTGGTTTCCAGGGGGTGGTGAGGGTGCCTCAAGCACTCATACAGTGCTCACAGCAGAAGACTCCTGGGAACGAATCACTCCACTTTGCTCCCTTGTAGAAATTGTGAACAGAAGCCAGAAAACCGCCAAATACTCTAATGGCCCAATCAGGGGATGTCAGATCCTAGAACCTACATTAAGGTGAGCTCAGCAGTGGTTTCCAAAGTCCAGATGTGTGAACATCTGCAATAAAGACAGTAACTGGGGAAGCCGGGATGGCTCAGTGGGTTAAGCACTCACTTTGCAACACCGGGGACCAAGGATCAAATCCCGGCCCTGGCCGTGCAGACCCATGTGCTGAACTGGGAGTGCCCCCAGTTCAGTTCTCTCTCTGTCTCTGTATCTCTCTCTCTCTCTCTGTCAAAAACAATAAAAAAAATTTATAAAAAAAGAAAAGAAAAATAAAAGACAGTAACTGCTGTACTTGAAATGCTTTGCATACGTCGTCTCCTTTGAGCCTCCCAGCAGACTCTGAGGTAGGTGCGTGCAGTGGTTGCCCTCATTTAGACGGGAAAAGCGAGGCAAAGCAAGAACAGGTGGCCTGCTCCTGTGAAGTGACAGGGCTGGCATTTGAACTGGGCACTGGCTGGAGCCAAAGCTGGTAGCCTCACCATTAATGCCATGCAGTGAGAGATGAGGAGTTGTCGTGGTGGTAGGAGGACTCTCAGAGGGGCAGGCTTCATGGGGGTAGAGTGGGCTGAGGGGTGGAGCATGGCTTCAGCCTCGAACGTGGAGCACTATGGAAATGTACTACTGACAACTTCTTGAGAACCTACTGTGAGTGTGGCACACTGCCACCCACTTTCCAGAGGATGATACTGTGGTCAGAGTGGTTGCCGGCTCCTCTATGAGAAAGTGGGATGGGCACCAGGCCTGGGAGACAGCGCCTCAGACCACAGCTGCTGCCTCTCCCCTTCAATACATCACGGGAGCAGTGGGTAGCGCTCTCCTGTAGAATACAAATTCATGATGCTAGAATCTGGTGTGTAACCTTTGGTCACTTCTAAACACACACACGCACACACCTGGGCAGTCTGAGCACCCCTCTGAGGAAGCGGGAAGCCAGACCTAAGCGAGGAGGGACTTCCTGCAGCATTCCTGATGGGAGGCGCGTTTCGGTTCAGGGCAGGACAAAGGAGGCCTCACAAGCTTTTCCCTGCAGTGACTGGGACTGAGGCATGGAACAGGGAGCCCCATCCATCTTTATCTACCCGTGTCTATCCATCTAGGTCTGTTCGGGCTGCTATAATAAAATACCACAGACTGGGTGGTTTATAAATAGCAGACATTTATTGCTTACAGTTCTGGAGGTTAGAAACTGGAGATCAAGGAGCCAGCACAATTGGGTGAGGGCTCTCTTTTGAGCTGCAGATTTCTGTCCTCACATGGCCGAAGGGGTAAGGGAGCTATGTGGGGTCTCTTTTAGGGCACCAATCCCACTTCTGAGGGCTCAACCCTCATGACCTAATCACCCCCAATTCCCCACCTGAGGTCCCGCATACTAATTCCATCACCTTTAGGGGTTAGGACTCCATTAGGTGAATTCTGGGGGGACACAAACATTCTGACCACAGCACCATCCACATTCGCTCACCTTCTCGATGGCACGGCAATGTTAAAGCCTGGAAGGTGGCCAGCACAGGTGAAGGCCCCGGCATAGCAGAGTTACAGACACCTGGGGGCCTGGGACATTGGCAGGCCCACCACCCGCAATGAGGAATTGTGGGGGCCCAACAGAATGTCAGGGCTGCTGAACATGAGCCTGCAAGTTGCTCTGGAGACCAAGGGCTTTCAGAATTAGCTCAAAGCAATGCAAAGAAGCGTGAGACTGCTTCCACTAGTATCAAAAAAGCAAAAATTCTAGTAGTGACCCCCACCATGCTGACTGTTGTCAGGCAACAGGCCACATGCAGAAGATGACAAAGGACCAGAAGATGAGTCTAGAAGATGAACGGCAAGGAAGGCACGGAAACTTGTCTGCCTAATAAAGAACAGTGCAAACACTGTGAACATAGACACACACACCTACCCTCTCCACCACAGCATCGCTTCTCGCTTTCTCTGTCCTCATGCCACACACTCCGGGGCCTCTTCACAGAGCACCTGGATGCCAACAGGCTGGCTGAGGACCAAGGCACAGCTGACATTTCAGAGCTGACTTCACCTTATGGAGTCTTGGATCTCAAACGCAGCTACCACACAATCTTAAATAACCATGTTTTTAATGCTTCACAGAACAAACTTGTTCTATACTATTTAGTTCATTATGAACTTGAATCACTGAAAATTTAAAGTCTATAATTAATTTAAGCCCTAAGACCTTTTCATACATTTGTGATCTCCAAAATGTAACAAGTAAAAATATAGCATAGCCCTCTATCCCTTTGCAATGAGTGGAGAGCAATGGCTAAAGTCACCAAGGCTGAATTATGTCCTAAGCTTGAAGGAAATCCTGTTCTCACCTGGGCCGTCTGCCCAGGTCCTTGTGACGCTGACTGATCCACCTGGGACAACAGCTGGCAGAGGCACCACAGCACTGACCCTGGGCAGGAAGCCAGGCCGAAGGCAACGACAGAATCTTCTGGAGAGAGCACAGCGGCCTCACCGCGTCCACTTGCATCCACCTCGGTCTTGCAGTCAGGTATCACACCTTCCCGGCGCAATGAGAGTTAGGGCCGCCTCCCAGTGTGACCCCACTGTGGGCAGAGAACACAGTGCAACTTCACTTTACTAAAGAGCTCCTTTCCATACACAACCCCCACCCTTCCAGAAAATGGTCCTTTCCCGAGCCAGGGACGTCTGCATTAGGAAGGTTTACAGCTTGCTGTTCTTCTGGAACTGGGCCACCAGGCTGAGGACTTGCTCTGAGGCTTTGATGCTCTTGGAGCTGAGGTAGGCAGTGCTGTTGGTGGCCGTCTCCTCCAGGTAGTACCGGTAATTGACCATCAGGCCGCACGAGCTGGTGACGCCCTTGAGGCTGACATCGGCCATCCAGTTGAGGCGCCACAGCACGGCCCCATTCTGCAGGTGGAAGTTGGCCACGGGGTTCAGGGCGTAGCCCCGGTGCTTCTCCCCATACAGGTACCAGGCGCAGAGCCTCATCAGTGGGGTCTGGAGCGCCCGGACCAGCTTCTCAGACTTCACCCATTCGTTGCTGCTGAGACAGACTTTGAGGGTCTCATTAACGGGCCCACCTGTGATGTCGGAGATCTCTTTACACTCAGGATCCGTGAACAGTTCGTTCCTCCCATGCTCCTTTCCTTGCGAGTTCAGGAGCCCCAGAAGCCATTTGGTGAATCCTGGTATAGGAGACAGACTTGAAAATGTCCCAAGATGAGGAAACTCTTTCTGCAAGACATGGTTGGGGTGGGGAAAGGAAGGTGGAGCACACACACACACATACACACAAAGAAAGTTCAGCGGGGGTGTCAGTGTACAGAAACGCCTCTCCATATATCATTTATGCATCATTAACCTCTGTATGCTGCTGTATAGGCTACAAAGTGACATCTGAGATACATTAATTTTCTTCTTTCAAGGAACCTTTATTAAGACTTTGATGTGCGCCAGGCCCTGGAGGTACCCTGAGTCCTCAAGGCAAGCCTTTGTGGCATTGCCGCTGTCTGCCGCTGACCATGGTGGTGAGCTGGGGGACTTGCCTTAAAGCAGAGCTGGGCTGCTGTGAAGTGGGACGTGGTGTGCGGCCTTCTGACCACAGGTCTTACTTTTTGGCACGCCATGCCCCTCCATGGACTTCTTTGCAGCCATAGAAACTGGTTTGGTGCTTGGCACACAAGTACCCAGTGATGTTGAATGCATATGAGTGCTCAGCTATACCACAGTAGATGCAGCGGATGGGGTAGAAGGGGAGGCAAAGGGTATTTCTCTATATCAGACAACATGGTTCAATCATTACTGTTCAAATTATAGAGATCACAATGAGCATTTAAAAAAATTCCAGTATTTTCTGATTATAAATGTAACATATGCTCACTGTGGAAATTAAAAAAAAAAAAATTTTTTTTATGACAGAAGCAAAGAAAACCACAGTACTCTACTACTCTGAGATAACCACTCTTGATAGTTGGTAAAAGTACAACTCCTGGTCTTGCTCTAGGCAATTTCTACAGGGGTGAGACATTTACTTCACATCCTGTTTCTGAACTTATATCACGAGGATTTTCTCCTATCATGAAAAATCAAAAACAATTTAACAATAGAATAATATTAAAAGAAAGACTACCCACATTTTCTTCATTGGGCATTTACAGTGGCTCTTAGTGTTTGCTTTTATAAACCTCCATGAACACTTTGTGCAGGAGACAACTACGCTTCCTTGGAGATTTTCTCTGATGACTTCCTGGCTCGTAGCTGCGTTGGTGGATGAGCAGCAAACCATCAGGATGCTACTGGGCTGAGGGGCCAACTCCAACCGATTCAGAAACAAAGCCTGTGGGTGAGTTACTCAGAACCCTGGGTTCCACTCTCCTCTGCTCCCTTTTCTTAGCCTCATACAGTCCCCCTCTCCTTGCCCCATTCATTTACACTTCCAGCAAAGGAGGGAATGGGAAGCTGATATTAATTAGATGTAGCTTCTTATCACCTCAGGGGGAAAAGTGCCAGAGAGTGATTCTAATGAAGCAGATATCTAATTGAATCCCAAATTGTCAGATTTGAAATCGATTATGATTTTCATATGAAGCATGTATATATTTTAACGCCATTTTGTCATTCTCTAAGGAAAAACTTCTGCTACAGCTGTGCTGCAGCCACCCAAAGCAGAGACCACCACCCGCGGAGCCAATTATTAACAATCCATTTTACCTGATAATTAGATTCTACTTATTATAGTTCACCCAAGTCCCTTATGAGGTAGTTTTAAAAAGCCTAGACCCCGAGTGAATCTGAACAATGCTGTTGCAGGATGGTTCAAGTGTTCTTCCCAGGGCAGTACAGAGAAAGAAGTTTTATATATATATATATACAAAATTATTATTATTATTATTTTTAAACATCAGCCTTTTTAAGCTGCCTGGTCTAACCTTGACAGTCCCTCAAATGATGAGAAAGCCTAAGACGCTGTCAGGGGCCAGAAGCCTCGAGAGTGTGGGTGAAGGTGGGTGGGGGATGGCAGGGCATGGCTAGAAGGACCACAAAATGTCTTTCAAACTGGAACATGTGAGAGTGACCGGGGGCACTCCTCATAATCTGTGGCAACAACACATGCAACGCAGCATGTCAGGCTCCCTGAGAAGCTGATGTTCTCAGAACTCATCTGCATTTGTGGCCAGCTGAGAAGCGAGTTTCTGGATGCCCTTTTCTCAGCCCTGTTTCCATCCCCCGAGTGCTGTTTGGGCTCCTAGAAAGTGCCTCTGGCACTGTAGCAGGGTAGAGGGGACTCTGATGAAACAGTCCTCCGCAGGGCCCTCACTCACCTGCAGCTCCTTCACCACTCGCTTTATGAGGAAGGTCCCCAGCTCCACCCCCTGCAGACCTTGCTGGGTCAGACTGATGGAATAAAAGATGGCGGCGGCAATCTTGTTCTTCTCCTCTGTTTCTGATGGAGGACACTCCTTCACTATCACCTGGAAAACATGAATGACAGTGGTGAGTGGGCATCTCTCATGCCCTGCATCTCACCCTTTCACTTCAGGGCATGAGGGACCCTCCCAGGGCGGGAGCTGAAAGACCTCAGTGTCCCCTTCCATACCAGCTATGAAGACTAACCACAGTCTGCTCTATTCTGAAATCTCTCTGAAGGCGGCACTGCACAACCTTCCTGGCTTGTTTGCTCTTTGAAAGTCTCATGCCAACTTTGTGGAACAGCAATTTATTAATATGTCCCTTTTGTATTTTTCAGGCCTTTGTGCAAACTGAAACTTGGTAACATGCTCCCTTTCAACACCCAGACATACATAACACACCGATCTGCTGTCCAAGCCCCAGGGCTCCGTGTTCTGTAGCTTTTCTGTAGAAGACTGTTCCACCCTATAGTTCTTTCTGTCCTTTCCTCTGAACTTTTTGTGTTTTAGATTTCTCAATAGGCAGTGAGGCCTATATAATTTTTTTTTAGGAAATTTACCTTTTTCTGACTTTTCTATGAACTTCTTTGATTTTTGTGCCCCATTCTTGTTTTTCCTCAGTGAAAACACACAGACACATACATGAAATGACCTAAGTTGTGACTTGTACTGCGAAGTCCTTGAGCCAAGTCTTATTTTATTAGTTCTGAGTTTGGACTCCAGGGTTCTCTGAACCTTAATGCTCTGCACGTCACTTGACAATACTGGACTAGCAGGTGGTTTACCTTTTAGTTTGCTTTGATATAGGCACACCAGTTTGCTTCTGAAGAACAACACACTTACACTACTCTAACTTCTACCAGCTGCATTTATTCTTGAAGTTGGGGTGTTTGGCCCAGAGCCCATGATGGGGTCTGGGAGTTCACAAACTTTCTGAAATTGAGTATAGAATGTGTGGGTCTGTGTATATTGCCCTAGGGAAAATATCCTTAGCTTTCATCCCCTTCAGATACTCAAAGGGTCTTTTCTGTGATTCCTCAAAAGTTAAGAACCACTCTACCATAAGGAAAGTGGGGGAGATGGTGAAACAGAGGCAGTGACACCTCCCGGGGCCAATGCCAGGCCTTCTATGCTAAACCTGTACGCTGATAGAAGAATTCTGTACTTCAGGAAACAGCTCACTTCCAGTCATTCTTGGTCTCCATATTGGTGAATCATCTCCTTTGTTTTTCAAGAAGCCTGTAGGTTACCTTGTGGTTCCTTATTCACAAATCTCCAGCAAATCTTTTTAAAAGTTTTCAAAATAAAACACGCTTTCTTCGGTTATACAATCAAGATATGCATAATGTCAAAGAAGGAAAAATTAAATGCACAAAGAAATTACCCTAAAACCTAACACCAAGAGTCCTGCTGCTAACCTTTTCATGAACACCTTTCCAGGTCTGTCTCATTGGCTATGGGTATGTATACACTTAAACACACTCACACACTTGAACACATACCTTCTCTAATGCTCAGATGCTCAATTCTCCGCAGCTGGAATGCAGCTGCCCTCAGGATATGATGTGGGTTGGGTTGCAGCCGGGTCTCACTCTTACTTATTTTATCATCACAGGCAAATCACTAAAGCTCTCCTAGGCCTGCTTGTTCCCTCATGTCTAAAATGAGGATAATCATAATAATGCTACTAATACCTAACACACAAGGTACTATCAGTACTAACACATGGAATGTGCTTTGTGGCTGATGGGCACAGAGCAAATGCTCAATTGATACTATCAATACTATAAATAGGATCGATCACACCATACATGATATTCTATAATCTGATTTTTTATGCCATAGTATGTCAAAATTGGCTTTCCATGTCAAAAATATAAAATTAGATCAACACTTAACATACATTCATAGAAACGCAATGCACATGAGGATGTACCAGATGCATACACTATCAGTTCTTTAATGCATCCTCTATTGGTATGCAGTTAGGCTACTATTTCCAAAATGATAGGACTTTCAAAACGGTAGACAATGCTGTGATGAGCAACTGCCTGCACTCTTAGATCTGAGTATCTTCCCAGGATAAATTCCTGAGTGAAATTTTTAGGTTGTGGTAACTTCCAGTGCAAGTTATGTGCTGACTCCTTCAAACAAAAATCGCAAGGGATTTCTCCCTGGTGATCAAGAACATCTGCTCCTTTGCCTGCTTGATTTATCCACTTTCTGATACTAGGAATACTGCCCAGCGTGCCTATCCTGGAACCTATTATCTTTCCAGCTTCTAAACAGGCTATTCCCTTCCCCATGTGCTCACCTACAGCTGCCTCCTGGTGTGGGCAAAACTGAGGTGACCCCGGTGTCTCGCTCCCCCTCACCTGTCTCTCAGATCTGGTTTCCTAGCCCCAGCCCCCTCACTGGTTCTTCTTCTGCCTCCACGCGCCTGCAGGAAGGTTTTAACATTCTCCCCAACTCCTTAAGGAGAAGCCAAGCTTGCCGCGGGCAGGCCCCATCAAGCAGGGCCCCCGTCACCCTCCACTTCCCGGGCAGAGCTCTGGGCCTGCATCAGGCACCTGGCACGGAGATTATTTTTCTTTTTCTTTAAAAAATATATTTTTATTTATTTATTTTTGACAGAGATAGATAGATAGATAGATAGATAGATACAGAGAGAGATAGATACAGAGATAGATACAGAGAGAGAGCTGAACTGGGGGAGCTCCCAGTTCAGCATATGGTTCCGCACGGGCCAGGGCCGGGATTCGATCCTCGGTCCCCAGCACTGCAAAGTGAGCACTCAACTCACTGAGCCACCCCAGCTTCCCCTGGAGATTATTTTTCAATCACACGTCTTTTAAAACTACCCACTGGCACTTAACAAACGCTGGCAAGTTGAACCATGTACCTTTCTATCTCCTCTCCCCTCACAACTCTTTTCTGCTTCACAAAACATTCTGTAATAGACTTCAACCATATCTCAACTCAAAGTCAGTAGCCCCAGATGAATGCGCTCCTCACTGCCTCACTGCCTCTACACGACACATCTACGTAATACAGCTACAAGCTGGGAGATTTTATCTAGCCTATTCAAAAATCCACGAAAGCCTAGAGCAATTTCTTTAAAAAAAGAGGGTAAAACCAAGTTTAAAAAACACTGAAGGGACTCTGTAGGATGCCTGCGATGTCCTGAACTGATGGCCTGCAGGTACCTGGATGTTGCTGGAGATCTCGCTGGTCAGCGCCACATGCAGAACCACCAGAGGCTCCCCGGGGGTTGAACAGTGAGAAAAGAAGTAGCATCTTCTGTAAGGCCCAACACGGCGCTTCATATCCATCCAGTTTTTCACAGGATGCACAGCCTCGGACCTGATGAGGGGATGAGAGAGGTGAGACAGGTGTACAGTTTACAGGTTAAATAACCATCGCTGCCGATTCTGATTCGTAGTGTTCACGAAAGTCAAATAAATCTGTTAAACACAACTTCAACTGACTCTTTAGGAAAAGCCAAAGAAAATCATTTTAATGTGAAACAGCAATGACTGAAAGGAACTATAATTAATGACCATTTTATATACAAAACTGTGCTCTGATTTTTAATACCTGGTCTTAAGACTAGTTTGTGAGGCCACTGGGAAGCAGTTCTGCAAGTTTTAATGCAGAAACCTTAACCAGATGCCCTCTCAGTGAACATCTTATGTCTCCGATTCCCTTTGAACCGCTGCAGTTCAAAGCCAACGTTGCACTCACACACATCTCTCGGTTCCATTCAGCTAGCACCTCATCCAGCCACTATTTTGTTTTTAACATGTGAAATGGCAGCAGGCACCATCAGCCCCTTGAGTCTGTTACACTTCATATATTAATACTACAATGTTTTCCAAACTTAGATTCTGTACGACAACATGGAATGTGAAGAGGTGGGAAGAGACCCTCCTGTTTATGAAAATAGCCGTGACATGCTAGCCTGCATTTCCCTGTGTCCTGGACATGCTGGACTTATGCACCAATACAGTTAATTCAGATTTCCACCAAGAGAGAGATTTTAACAACTAGATGAGACAGAAGCTGTTTGGATTACTAAATGCAAATACCTGGTCCAGTGAATTCATATAGCTCTGATAACGGGGTCTTGGGGAAAAGGGGACCATATGCTTTAAATATGAGAACATAAAGGAGACCCTGTGTATTGGTTTGCCAGCAGGATGATCAGTTCTACCCATGCCCTATCCTCCTCCATGACCTCGGCACCACCTGCTAGGACAGCCACAACATTTGTGAATACTGTGTCTGGGTCTTATTGAACTTGGAACAAAATGTACATACATGTGAATGGAGATTGGCTTTCAGCAAAAGTATAAGAAATGTGAAAACCTGAATACTTACTCACTGACTTTCTGAAGCACTTCACATGATGAATGCCAGGTCACCCGCTCTAGGCTTAGGAACCCTGAAGAAAACCATTCTGAGAGCATGCCTTTCAGTACTCCATTCATTTCCTGAAAAGGAGAAGAGAAAATGTCAGAGATCAAGCCCATTTCTGCAATGTCACCAGCACAGGGAATTAAAACACCAAAACATGGTACCAAAGGAGACTGTGCAAGATGAATCTCCAAGTGGCCTTCCCTGAACTCTTATCTCAACTGAGTTAGACTGAATTCAGCTCTCCATTTAGACTTTACTATTTCAATCTGTAAGATACCTAAATGAGAATATTCAATTTGGACTGAGCTTCCCAAATCAAATAATACATTCCAACTCATTCACCATAGTGAACACAACTGAAAACATAAAGTTGATACAACAATGAATGGTGTATCATAAAGGAAATGCTAACACTGGCAGCACAGAGTTCAAGTACTCATCTTCCCAGGAACAGGTTTTGAAAGGCCAAAACATCATTCCTCATTTCCTAAGAGAAGTGAGTACTGGGGCCAGGTATTATATTTTGTCAACTCTGAAGTCAGGATGCACTTTTCAAATGATGACAGGTCACAGTTTAACTAGTAGCATTTCTTTTTCCTCCCCTAGTGGGATATAAAATAATAGTGTATCTGGCAATCAATGCATTTATTTTATTTTATAAAAAGATTTTATTTTTTGAGAGAAGATGAGAGAGAGAGAGGGAGGAGAGCGTAGGACCCAGAGCAGTCTCCATAGTTGCACATCATTAGTTGTGACATGGTTTCATTCCACACAGGTGGATGTGGGGCCATGCGGGGTGGGAACCCAACCTGGAGCCTCCTGCATGGGAGGTGAGAACCTTTACTGCCATGCCATCTCAGCAGTTACCAGTGGCGCCACAGTTCAGCATATGGGTTTGCACAGGGTGGGGCCAGGATTCCATCCCTGAATCTCACAGTTGTGAGGCAAGTGCTCAACATGCTGAGCTATCCCAGCATCCCTCAATGCATTTAGATTTGATGAAATTATTCTAATTTCACTTACTTATATCTGATCTATTTCCAAAAATTATCTTTACCATCAAAGATACACTTGTGCTGAAAACTTTCAAGAAGAATAAAACAAGATGTGCAAAAGGAGAGGAGCAGAACCATCTCAGTTTAGCCTACTGTGACCACCACTGAACATGTAATAGCATTAAGCTTTCCAACAGCTACAGTAGTGTGTGCATGTGTGTGTGTATGTGGGGTGGGGTGGTAAATCTAGGCCCAACTGGGGCAAGAAACAGACAGACTTGGACAGAAAGTCATGTAAAGAGCTTTTGAAAAGCCAGGGCTGTCCACAGATGTCATCTTGGGAGAGTGACCCATGAGCACTGACTGAACACGTGGCTGACGAGAACTTGGTGAAGCTGTTTTAAGAAGGATTTAAGCATCCGTTAGGCAGTTGGACCAGATGACCTTTGCAATTCCTTTTCACTCTCGATTGATTCCATAGTTTCATTTACTTGCCTCTCAGCTCTGTAAGGACAGAGGTCATTTCTGATTCACTCCTCTAGTTCCCAACAGAGGGCCATCCACGTGGAAGATTGATATCAAACAAACAAACAAACAAACAAACAAACAAAAGCTGGAGAATGGTGATTAGGAAGTAGTAGGAAAGGATATGAGATGTAATTTGCATCTTGTAACACTGTATTTATTGTACCTGATTACAATGGTTTTGAATCTTCCAGGGGTCCTCACATCCTATGTGCTAAAAACCAGGGCCCCTTTCCCCAGAAAAATGCAAACACATTAAATTTTTCATGCAACTTCCTGGGGTTCATGGACACTCTGAATCACATCTATGGATCATCCCCAGGGGTTCATGGACCCTGGGTAAGAACCTCTGTGGTGAATGGGTTAGAAATGGATTAGTCAAGTTCCGTGTAAGATATACTGGCATCTCTACGACATTCATAATAAAAAACAAACAAACCTGGGACTATATAATTTCTGTATTAATTCAATATTAATTATGGAAGAAATGGTTTGGCTGGTGAAAGTTCCCCATCTAAAAGTCTCTTCATTCTATTTTGGGCTAGTGACAGGTATAAAATGTGACATGGTGCATGAGAACTGGGAATCTAGGTTAAAGGTTACAAGTCTCCACTGCTTAGTTCTGACACAACAGCTGTTCAAGCTGGAATTAACCACCCTACCCAGCAAGGTTACTGGATCACAGAGAACAGGAGGGAAAGAAATCGCTGCGCTTTCTGCTCATTAATTCTGCAGTCACTTATCAACAATCAAAGACTCAGCACTACAACTGCTGGGAATATTGTGGTAATGCCAAACAAAGCCAGTGTTAGGTTTCAGTGTTTTCTGTATTGTTAATTCCAGTTATCCCGGGTGACACTGTTTTGAAGGCCAGTCCACTCTCCCTTCCAGCAGAGAAAAAGCTGTCTCCCACACTCTCTTCTGAAGTTTCTGGCTACCAAGATCTCCCCATTGTTGGTATGTGAAGAAGAGTTACTTTTCATTGCTCAGAGGCCAAGTGGGGAAGAGAGCTGAACACAATCGGTGAGGGTCATAGTGCTGAAGCTAAGACATTTTAGGTATGATTCCAACTCATGCAAGCTGCTATGTGGCTGGGGCACACTTCCCTATCTATAAAAAAGTTCTTTTCCAGTCTAGCTAAGCACAGAATTTAGTACAACCAACAAAGACCACTATACTAACATAAAGGCAAGACAAGAGGCCAATAGAGGCTGTTTAACCGTGTCTAGCACAGCTGGGCACTGCAACCGTGGGATGCTGCCCATGTCTGACACACGTTTAATCCCTTATGTTCCCCCTATGCTTCTGTTAAGGCTCATACATCTCTCATTTCATCATGGCTGTTTAAACGCTCCATCAACAAACCCTCCCATTTTCTAAACGCCAACTTCCCTCTAGTTCCCACAAATTGTTGAGCAGCACTCAGACCTGCTATTATGGGGCACAGTTGTTTCATTGGGGGGGGGGGGCGTGGCGTTTATTTGTAAGAAACCTAACTCTTTAACCCAAATGGGCCTTTGGGAATGTCTCTGGAGAAAAACAAAAGCCTATAAACCACACACACATTCCCACATAATCACCCCCACCCACATATCTTCACACCCTATAAGCAGAGCTGGACACACACCTACAAATTCACATGGCATTTTGTTCAGGTGTCAGCACACAGCACCCACATATTGAATCTGCTCTCTTCAGAAGACATAGAACAGATAATTGACCTTCGCCAGGTTCTAAAAACTTTCTTCAGTGTAGCACTCATACGAGTATCTTCCCAGCAGAGACTTGAAACTGATTCTGAACTTCAAATCCAAAAGGATGAAAAATCCCCATGGGAGAGAAAAGAAGTTTTGCTAATTTAAAATATCCAAGGAGAGATACACCCCCACCTGGCCTCATGCCTCTGGTCTTCATACACTGGAAATGAAGTGTGGGCTTCAGATTCTTCCCATATTTCCAATTATCACCACCCTTGGTCAGAGACCACTTTTCAAATTGTGCCCTCATCTGTAAGTGAGATTTTTAGCAAATCCTCCACCATATCCCTCAGGGCATTTCTTAGGAGAAGCAGGCTGGCCTTGAGCACACCGACCACCAATTGAATTTCTCACCTTAGTGCAGAGCCAGCTGTCCCAGCGAGTTAGGTGACTTGACCAAGAACACCAAAATTCACCTTTAACCAATGGATGGCAAAGACAGGATTGGGAACCAGCCTTTCCCTCCCAACCCAGTACTTCTTCCACTATGACCCACTGTCCCATAAGCACCGAATCAGCATTCTTTTGGTTATTTGAAAGCAGGTCTGGGCCGACTTTTTCAGGGCAAGAACTACTTCTCTAAGTATTGAGGCCCACTAGCTATTTATTATTCCTGCAGTCACCCCAGTGGGCCATGATTGACATCTTGTCCAGCCCTGTTCTAAAGAGCCTCTGGACTCTACAGGAGTCAGTAACCAGGAACCTGTGCTGGGCACACAGTGGACGGAATCCACTCCAGGGCAAATAAATGCTCAGGGCCAAGCCCACAGCACCTCTCGTGTAAACCAGTGTGTGTTCACTTGACTTTAGATCGTCCTAAAACCAGCAGGGGCCAGGTGAGTTGAGCATGTCCATGTGACAAGGTGCCTGCTGTGTGCATGCAGTAAAGGGGTGCTGACATCTGGAAGGAGCTCCCCACTTCCTCCGCAACATGGGGCATCACAGGCCCTTGGGGGTCTGGGACTCCTGCCCTAAAGCTTCACATGTCCAACTTCTAGTGGCTTCTAACACTGAATTCCTAAAAATGAACAGTTCTAGGTGTATCACCTTTTGAACCTGGATGCCAAATCCAGAATGAGGTCAAAGGGAATCAAGATGGACATTAAGTGATTCTGGTGATAGATTACAGTACTAGATCCCAGTGACAATCTCTATGGATTAAATTAAAACAACAACAACAACTATTCTCTGAATGATTTCAATGGTAGGGATATAAAAAATTGTTACATTTAACTTTTAATATATAGAGCAATGCCCAGGATAGCTTTGAATATGGCCCAACATATATTTGTAAACTTTCTTAAAACATTGAGTTTTGCAATTTTTTTTTTTTTTTTTAGCTCATCAGCTATTATTAGTGTTATAGCATTTTATGTGTAGCCTAAGGCAATTCTTCTTCCAATGTGGCCCAAGGAAGCCCAAAGGTTGGACACCCTTGAGGTAGAGCAAAGGAGAAGGGACTCATCAGATTCAGCCACTAGCAGGCAGATGCACTAAATAGGACAGGATTTCTAACTAGAGAAATGAAAAGGCATGATCGAAACTAGAAAAGACTCCTGTACCCACCGTGTCTGGACCACGAGCATAGGCACAGGTCAGGCTATCGCTATTTATCTTTTCAGCAATGTCTTTATTCCATGTGACTTTTTGTTTATAGTTGTACAACGTTTTTTTCCTCGTGTGTGTGAACAGCTTGAGTTAAAATACAAGGAAACCCTGCACATGTGAGGACCTGGTGTTGCTAGCAGCTCTGCATGTCCCCAGGTCAAGCTCCTCGTTCTCAAGTTCAATGTCACAGCTTTCAGATGCCACAATGTTCCTTCTCAACTGCACAATAGCCAAGAGTTTTCCAATGTGGGAATGAGCAAGGGGGTGCATTCAGTAATGTGTCAGAGAACCAAAGGATTTAGAACTGGATGGGATGTTAGAAATCACTCAGGACCAATGAATGCTGAAACCTGCCACTGGTAGTCCAAGTGTCTGATATGACATCTCTCTCGGCTGTGCAGAAATCTCCCAAGCCCTCTTGGCTTCCTTCCAGGCTCAGAACTCTGTGAGTGGAAAGTCTGACATCAGGACAAATGGGAATGATCAGTGTGCTGATTTTGTCTTACAGCGGGGCACCCAGGAGTCTACCTTAATGCTTCATTCATCATTTTGCTATGCAAGAAATTAAAGACAAGTTTCCCAGTTTTCAAGGACCTGACCATCTTGTTGGGGGTGGGGGAATACTACATTTCAAACACTAAATTCTGTGGTTAATGTATACAATGCAAGTGAGAAGTGCAAATAACACAGACCATGAAGTTCAAAGCTGGGTGAGACAACTTTGAGCTGCAGTGGTTGGAAAAGCTGAGTGAATGAGCTGGAGGAGGAGGCAGATCTTAGTCTACCAGGCCTCCCAAGCAGGGATCACACAGGGATCCAGGAACTTTCCACCCAAGAGTTGGCTTGGCTAGAGAGGAGAGTCTATGCAGAGGCACAGGTAATGGAGAATAAAGCTGGAAATGTTGCCCAGGATGGTTTGGTGTGCATCAAAAATGCTGAAGAAAGACACTAAATGTGATCCTTCTGGCACGGGAGGCTTGATTTTTCAACAAGGGAGGAAAGACTGACCTGTGGTTTTAGAGAAAGATGGGCACTGAGATTGCTGATAAGATGGAAGTGTGCACAAATTCTTGGAAATACCGGTAGTAAATACAGTCACAACTAGAGAATGGTAAACTGATCCAGTGAAACTAATTAAGACAAAGCCATCAATTGATTGGACTGTTTCTTCTTGCCCTCCATTTTATAGAAAAAGGCAAAAACTTTAAGAGAACAAATCCATTTTAGATCTAGTTACACAGTCAACTCCAAAAGTCACTGTGTAGTGATGAAGTACACAACTGTGGAGTCATGGAGTTGACAACCTGAGTTGTAACTCTCACCAGCTCTGTACTCTGTGCATTGTACTTGACCTTGACAAGCATTAATCACCTTATCTGTACCACAGTTCCCTTTGGCTTGCTGAGGACGAAATGAGCAAGTTTATGAAAAGCACTTACCACCCCCATGACTGCTACTGGCGCTTCCCTTTCTAGAATGGGAGTTCCTGGACCAAGTGACCTTGCAGCATGCCTCATACAAGGTGGCTACATGTTAGATGAATGGGTGATTTCATTCTGAGACAGGTGACATTCTACCTAATTTTCTATGCAGTCAGAATCAATTTCCAGAGCACTGGTCCCTGCTTCAAGAAAAGAAGCCTGCTAAGATGGCAGACTATACCCAAGCCTCCCTCGAGAGGAATCAGATGGGAATGCACAGTGTGTGGAACATGAATCAGACTGGGTGTGAGCCAGGAACATGGTCAGTTTAACACAGTATGACTCCATAACTGATTTGGTGCTGGTGCAATTAAAAACTGTTCTCAGTCTGTGAAGGTTTGTGGCCCCAGGTAACATGAAATTATAAATTAACCAGCAATCATAAGAAATCAAATCATAGCCACTATTATCACTGAGATTAATCTCATTCTTAACTACACCCAATTTTTACGTATTTACAGTGAAGGAAGTTTCTGATAACCCCCTAACTCATATAACATGATGATGAGATGTAGAATAATACAAAGAACCTCAGATTTGGACTTGGGTGGATGAGCTGAGACATATCTATTTGCTCTAAATTCTTGGTCAAGTCGTACCATCTCAATATGTTTCCTTTACTGTAAAAGTGTGAGGCAAGGACCACTAAATTATGCCAGTGTTAAAGAGTTCTTATATGAATTAGGACACATTCAGTTGTTCAGCTTTTTGAAGCCAACTGCACCTAATACGATCCTGAATGTCAGAACTGCCTGAAACTTTTAGATTGTTTAGTCAACGAGCAACTTCGTGGTCCTGCCATATTTAATACCAATAGTATAAAAGGACTATATACAACTATCAGCAATCTTTCAAGTCGTCATTATTTAAATCTTGAAGTAGTTATTTGCATCTAATGTGAGCTCACTGTACTGAGCACCTGATTATCTCAAGAAGTCAACCTAGATCATCTTTTAGGGCCAAACTCAGGAAGGTAAAAAGCCCTGCCCAAAGTTAGGCAGCAGAGAAAAGACTAGACTCCTAGACCGTAGGGACCTCAAGTACGTCACCTCTGTGCTGTTTCACAGGACTTCTCAGGACGATGGCTTGCTTACACATCGTGGGAGTGCATTTAGTTTTTGTTAACACCATCCAAGTTTTCAGAAAGGCTGACTGATATCCCTCTTGGTACTCATTCAAGTATACTTCATAGATGAACCCTCTCAGCTAAAATTAAAAACAACAACAACAGACTTCATGGACCACACTAACCACGAACGAGACCTGACAGTCGCCTGAAAGGTGAGTGAGTGCCATTTCTAGTAAGCACTAACTGCACAGTAAGGACTGGAGCACGGCGTGACTTAGAGGGAGCTAAGGATTCAGAAAGCGTGGGAAGGGGACAGGATCTGTAACGCATGACAAGGTCTGCACGGCTTCAGGTAGCGAGAGCGGAGTGTTTGGGGGCTTGAGGAGTGGAAGAGGACTATACAGGGAAGACTACCAAGAGCTTGTGGTCCTGGGCGCAAGGCGGGGGCGCGACCCGGGCTGTCCCCGGTGCCAGGGGGCCGGCACGGCCCGGGCGGGGCCTTACCCGGACTTGCGGCCCCTCCACCAGCTTGAGAGATTGCGCCTCGAGCAGGTCGGCCCGCAGCTGCACCAGGAAGCGCACGCCACCGTCCAGCTTGCTGATGTGGTGGAAGAGGCCACGGTAGCGCGGCACCAAGGCGTAGCGCAGCCGGTCCTCCGCCTGCAGCAGCACGGCCGCCTCCCGCGGCTGCTGGCGCAGCTGGAGGACGCCGGCGCTCTGCTCCTCCACCTGGGCGTGGTCCACGCCGAAGCCCCGCGCCAGGCGGCCCAGCAGCTCGGCGCGCTCGGCCACCTCGGCCAGGCCGCCGTAGAAGCTCACGAAGTCCGCGCACTGGCCCTCGGCCGGCGCCGGCGTCTTCTCACGCAGCTCGTAGGCCGGCGTCGCGGGCACCGCGCGGTGCAGCAGTTCGTCCATGGCCCGCTCCAGGGCGCCCACCGCCGCCGGCCCGCTCGACAGCCGGGGTCCGGGCGGCCGCTGCGGCCCCGGCGGTAGCCTCAGCGGGAGAAGGAGCCGCGCTCTCAGACCTGGCCTGAGGCCTCGCATGGCGTTGGGGGACAGCTGCCCAGAAAACGCCGCCGCCGTCCCGGCTTCCGACTTCCGGCGTGCGCCCACACCATTGGCCGAGGCCGGTGGACTGACGGGGCGGCGGCCAATGGGAGGGCGCAGCGGCGGGACTGGTGCGGGGCGGGGCGTGGTCGCAGTTTGAGTCCAAGTGCTGCCAAAGGTCCCGTCCCTGCGGAGCAGCAGTCAGAGGCTTCAGGCCCGCCCCTGACCTGTCACCTAGCCACCCAAAGTCACCGTCTTAGCCCCTCTTCTTGCCCCCCTCTGCGTACTCTCCTCTCATTCTCCAGAGCCGACCTGGCCAACCTAAAGGTGCATCAGATTCCCCAGGTGAACGTGTTCTATATACATTCAGACTCCCGAGCCCTATTCCCAGAGATTCTGATCGGGTGTGTCTGGCGATGGGCAGAGGAATCTTCGTGCTTACACAGTTTCATGGTGGTAATTCTCAGGCAGGGTAGCTAGCCCAAATGCTCTCAATTCCTTGTCAGGGTCTGATTATACGAGTGACTCCCAGAGCTGCAGCCCTTCTCTCTCCTGAGCTCCGGACCCAGCTTCCAGCTGCCCGCTGGAGAGCTTTTCATGGATGGGGCAAACGGGGCTGTTCTGAGCATCTTGTTCCCAAACTGTCCCTCCTTTGTTAGTCCCCTTTCATGCAACAGAGTGTTTATTAACCGCCGGGTATGTGCCACGTCCTATAGGAAGCACCGGGATAAAATAATGAACCAGACAGACCTGATCGTGGCATTTACAGTCTAGTGAGGGAGACAGATGATAACATAATTACTAATTGTGATAGGTGCCATAAAGGGAATAATAAAATACAGCAGGGTGGAATGATGAAATACAGCAGGGCTGGGGTGGACTTTCCACTGTGGGCAGGGTCACCAGGGAAGGCCTCTCTGAGGTGACATTTAAGCTGAAACCAGAAGCTAGTTATGGGTTGGGGGATGGGGGAGGAGGTGAGAAGAAGCTGACCTGTCATTCTTCCAAGTTCAAAAGCACAGTTTGTATAACCTCTGCCCTGCCCTTTGTCCCAACATCTAAATTTTATTGATTTCTATTTTAAAAGGTCTCCTGAATTCTCCTCTTCTCTCTGGCCCACTTCTTCTATAGCCCATGTCACTTCTTTTTTTTTTTTAAGATTTATTTTTATTGTTTTTGACAGAGAGAGAGAGAGAGAGAGAGAGAGAGAGAGAGAGAGAGAGAGAGAGAGAGAGAGAGAAGGGGGAGGGCCCAGAACAGTCTCCATAGTTGCACATAATTGGTTTTTCCACATAGTTTCGTTCCACAGGTGGGCGCGGGGCTGCATAGGGCAGGAACTGGGCCGGGGTCTCACCCCGGTGAGAACCGGACTGGGGCCACTCCCCAGTTCAGCATATGGTTCCGCATGGGCCGGGGCTGGGATTCGATCCTTGGTCCCCGGGGCTGCAAAGTGAGTGCTTAACCCACTGAGCCATCCCGGCTCCCCCCATGCCACTTCTTATCAGGGCCACCGCAGTAACCTTTCTGTTTCCAGGCTTGATCCCTCCAGTCCATTCTGCATCAGCTGCTAAGTGAACTTTGTGATTTATCCATCTAACCATGCCATTCACTTGCTCAACAACCACATGCTTTAGCATAACAGAGCCTGGCACCAGTGATCCCTGCTCCCCTGTCTAGCCCTGTCTTCTGTCTCTTTCCATCTAATGCTCCTTATTCCTTGGCCTGGTGGCTCCCAGACTTTTAGATTCTGGGATCCATTTTTAAAACACTGGGAGGACTGACACAGAACTGGGCGGGGGTGGCAGGGGAGAGAGAGGTGGGTGTTGACAGTAGCTGGGATCTTACTCAGTCTGTAGACTCCAAACACACCTGTTTCAGACAGTCTCTTCCAACAGGAGTGAGATTTCTGTCATGGTTAGTGAGAGACTGGAGGAAGTTGGCAGGGCTTGATGCCAAATTTAATGAAGTCCAAAAGAAAACCCAGCCAAGAGCTGGGTTTTGAAAAAGAGAAGCCTCATCTAGATACAAAGGATGAAAGAGAGCATCAAAGAGCCTGCTAGGGACAGATGGCGGACAGTGTGCCCAGGGCAAGTGGGCTTGGGGGTGGGGCTTTCATGTACGTTAGGGGATGCACAGGGCACTTGATGATCGGTGCGTACTGGAGGGTGGATCCCACCCTTTCTTTATCTCATGCTGCTGGTGTCTAATATCCCGCTAAAGTCCCTCTGACATCCCCCTGATGTGGGAATGAAGAGAGCGATGTGTGCAGGCACTAGCTAAGCCTTGTACACACTTCTAATATCACCAACACTTTATTTAGCACTTACTAAATGCCATCCACTGTTATCAGCCCTTAAATGCATTATCTTATTTAATCCTATAGGGCAAGAACTATTATTCCCATTTTATAAAGGTGAACATGGAGCACAAAGGCTTGCAACTAGTAAATAGCGGTAGTGGTTTCTAGATCTCTCAGAGACTGGTGTTTGGAAGGACTATTTGGATGCAGGCTGGTCTCACTCCAAAGTCTGTACTCTTTCCACCCCAGCATCCTGTCCTGGTTAAAACAAGGATTTCTGCATCATTTAGAGTTGAGATTTGTTGTGATTGTGTGTGTGCATGTGCGCTCACTTGCGCTGAAATACTGAGGAAAATACAGAAGAGACAGGAATCTAATCAGACCAAATCCCTCCCACATGGCAGATAGTTTACTGCATTTAATCCTCATGTCAACTTTGTCAGGTGGTTGTACCCAAGCCCAGGGAGGCAGGATAGCATACTAATAAAAGTCATCGGCTCCAAATTCAGCAGAGGGCCTCAAGTATGCATCCTGGACCTGCCCCTTACTAGTTCAATGACCTTGAGTGGGTTTTAGCACCCTGTTTCCACATTTGTGTGATGTACATGGTGGTAATATCTCATGGGCTTGTGAAGATTAAATGAGATGATTTGTGGTCAGCACATGGCAAATAGCAAAGACTTCATGACATTTTACCTAAATTATGTGTCATAAAATATTTTGGGGTAGGTGTATATTTTTATATGTCTGAAATGAAGTAACATGTTGACCCAGGGTAGCATGATTTCCCCACTACTCTGAGACACAGTGATATGCGTGCAGCTTTTTCCTGGAATTCTGAAATAGGGGAGGTAAGAGGCAGCCGTGGATGAGACAAGAGAGAGAAGAAAGGGGTGGTGATGGAGATGTATTCTCCTGAAAAGGCGTGTCCCTCAGCAATTGCCAGGATGACAAAAAGAGATTTTTTTCTAAACATTGTTGTAAATCGATTGAGAGAAGGTGGGAGAGAGAGAGAGAGAGAAAGAGAGAGAGAGAGAGAGAGAGAGAGAGAGAGAGAGAGAGAAAGGGGGGAGGGCCCAGAACAGTCTCCACAGTTGTGCACCATTTGTTGTGACATGGTTTCATCCCATAGAGGTGGATGTGGGGCTGTGTGGGGTGGGAACCGAACTGGGGGCCTCCCTCATGGGAGGCGAGAGCTTGTGCAGCTGAGCCATCCAAGCGGTTCAGCGTATGGGGCTGCACCGGCCGGGGCCCGGAATTGAACCCTGGATCTTGTGATTGTGAGGCAAGTGCTCAACTGCTAAGCTGTCCCAGCATCCCCCCCCCGAAAGAGATTTTTCTTCTGAAATGATTTTCAAATAGTTAATTATCAAGGGATATTTGTTTTATCATCTGGGAAGGTTGGCCCTGAACTCTTTATAGTCCCCTCCTCTCCCTTTCCCCGAGTCTACATTTAGGGAAGAGAATATTACACACCAAGCAGGTCTTCTAGAGCCAAAGTGCAGGAGGCATTAGGAATACGGATGGACTTTGCTCCCCTCAGATGGAAATACAGTAGTATCTTTTGTCAAGGGTGAAAGTTCAAGGGTGTGTGCCTGGTTGACATTCACTAGGTGCCAGGACTTCTATAGGGAGAACCCTCAGGTCCAAGTATTGCGGTATCAAAATACTGAAAGGTAGTTCTTGATGAGCCTTTGTTGAGTATGTCTGATCTCACAAGGCACGAGGGAACTACATTTGGCTCATTCTGCAAAGACAAACACAGGAAGCTTTCTGCAGGCCTGGTGGGGGCTCCAGTTCCCCTTTACTGAGGAAGTGGTGAACGCTCACCACCGGCTGGAAGAAAGAGTCAGTCTAGTCCCGATGGGCTCCTTTGGTGTTTGTCCACATTTTCCTCGCCCCACCTGCTCTTATCTACCTTGGGCTACATACTCCTGCCTTCCTGAAGGAACCTGGCTTACCTATTTTGCTTAAGCATTGGCTTCAAGTGCCCTTCTTGATCTCTCCCCCAACTCCTTCCATTTTCACATAATTTCTTGTTTCTGCTTTTTTTCTGTGCAGTCATATTCGTTTTTCTGCAGGTGTCAGCTGCCATTTGTTGCTTCTCCCTGCTCGTGCCTTTGGGTCAAAAGGTGGCCCTAATCTGAAAATGAAATTAAGAGAATAATTTCATTTACAATAGTATCAAAATGAAAAAAATACTTAGGAATACATTTAATCAAGGAAGTTTAAGACTATTACACTGAAAACTCCAGAGCACTGAAATTAGGAAAGATCTAATTACAGTGGACTCTCAGTTAACTGGCATCCATGGGGATTGGTAGATGCCAGACAAATGTAAGTAGATTCTCTGTTAACCAGAACTCTCAATGTTGCCAGTTGCTTGAGTTCTAGTTAATGGAAAGTCTATTGTAAATAGAGACATCCATGCTCACCGATTGAAAGATCTAATATTATTAAAATGGCAGCACTCACCAAATTAATTTACAGATTCAATACAATCCCTATCAAAATCCTAACTTCCAGAAATGGAAAAGCTGAACATAAAATTCACATGGACATGCAAGGGCCCTGAACAGCCAAAACAATCTTTAAAAATAAGAACAAACTTGGAGGATTCGCTTCCTGATTTCAAAACTTACCACAATGCTACTGTAAACAAAACAATGTGGTACTGGAGTAAGGTAGACATATAGATCAATGGAATAAAGTTGAGATCTAGGAATAGACAGACCCATACATCCATGGTCAACTGCTTTTAACAAGGGTTCCAAGATCATTCAATAGGGGAAAGAATAGACTTTTTAACAAGTGGTGCTGGAACAATAAGATATCCATATGCGAAATAATGGATTTGGACATCTACCTCACACCACATGCAAAAATAAACGCGAAATGGATCAAAAGCCTACATGTAAGAGTTAAAATGATAAAACTCTTAGAAGGGAAAATAGGTGTAAATCTTCATGATGTTGGATTAGGCAATGGCTTCTCAAATATGACGCCAAAAGCATAAATAATAAAAGGAAAAATAGATAAACTGGATTTCACCGAAATTAAAAACTTCTATGCAATGACTTCGGCAAGGACACTTTGCACCCCTGAGCAGCAAGTGAACCTTGCAAAGGCTGTATATAGTGTTTTGTAACAGAATTATTACGGTAGTTCTCCCCAAGTTAGCCTAGTGAGTTCCCTTCACCCACTTACGGTTGCGACTCCGTCCAATGCAGCGGTTCCTTTGCGTCTGAATCCTCCAAATTTTAAGTTCTCCCTCTTCAGGTCCCTGTTCAGGTGCCACTTGCTGCGTCCAGCGCAGCAGTCACAGGGTACTGAGAGGGAGCAGCACGAGGAATGAAGAAAGACAAGAGACAAACTTAGAGAAAAATGGGGGCTAGGGGGAACCTCTGACTGAGGAAACAAAACCCCAGGCCTGCCGCATATTTATTGGGACTATGTGCGTCAAAGCATTTTTTTTTTGTTGTGCTTATCTCTAGTACTTGCGTCAGGGGATGTGGGATGTTTGCAGGCCGGGATCTGCCTGTTTCATTTTCTCCAGAACACCGCAAGCTTAGCCAAGATCAACCGTCGCTGACAAGGCCTCCAAGGACACAGCATTCTGCGTGACTCCTTGTTATGTGGCTGGTTTCACCTCTGGCCTTCAACAGTGTTAAGAAAGTGAAAAGAAAACCCACAGAATGGGAGAAATATTTGCAAACCGTACACCTGATAAAGGTCCAGTATGCAATATATACAAAGAATTCGGACAACTCAAATAAAAAGACAAACTACCCAATTAAAAAATGGCAAATGAATTTGAATTAACGTTTCTCAAACAACACATACTAATGCCAAATAGCATATGACAAGATTCTCAACATCATTAGTTAATAGGGAAATGTAAGCTGAAGCCATGATGAGATATCACTTCATATCCACTAGTATGGCAATATTAATAACTAATCATTTTTAAAAAGAGAAGTGTCGGTGAGAATGTTGAGAAATTATAACTCTCATACATTGTTGGTGGGAATATAAAATGATTCTGGAAATCATTTTGGCAGTACCTCAAAAAGTTAAACTTAGAGTTACCATATGGCCCAGCAATTCCACTCCTAGGTACTCAAGAGAATTGTAAACATATATCTACAGAAAAACATGCACATGGATTTTCATAGCAGCATTTTTCATCATAGCAAAGAAAGGACCCACATGTCCATGGACTAATGAATGGGATAAACCAAATGTTGCTTATGTGTGCAATGGAATATTACTCAGCCACAAAAAAGAGTGAAATACTGCTGCATGTTACAACATGGATGAACTTTGACAACATCATGCCAAGTGAAATAAGTCAGGTATGGAAGTCCACATATTGTATGATTCTGTTTATATGAAATACATAATAGGCAAATCTATAGGGACAGAGAATAGATGAATGGTTGCCTAGCACCAGGGGAGAGAAGAGAACTGGGAGTGGCTGATAATAGCTATGGAATTTCTTTTCAGTGATAAAAATGTTCTGGAATTCAACAGCAGTAAGGATTGCATACCACTGTGAATGTGCTAAAAACCATTGAACTGCACACTTTTAAATGGCTAAAATGACACATTTTATGGTATGTAAATTTTAGCTAAAAAAATAAAAACAATAAGAGGACTGCCCCCTTGCATCTCTCTAGGCAATCAGGAGAGAAAATCTGATTGGCCCAGTTGGAGTGGGGCCAGGCTGGGTTGCAGCGGCCCAGGGACCAACCAGGGCTGAGGAGGAGTCTCCCTTTTGGGAGGGGACCCAGTGTTCAGAGGAGAGGGATATAGGCTGGGAAGTTGTCCCAAAAGATGTCTTTTTAAAGTATCTATATGAAAAATATAGTGTTAAAGGAAATCTTAGGGAAAAAAAATAACCCATAATTTTAGCATCTTGATTACGACAGTTTTTATTTCTGCAAATTCTTCCAGTATTTGTCCACAGGCCAACAGATTTTTCCAAGTTGTAATCACTGTGTTTGTGCTGTTTATTTCCTGTTCTTTTCACTTCTTATCATCTCACAAACATTTCCCATGTTTCTAAATCACCTTCATAATTATCCTTTTTAATGGCTGCATAAGATTCAATTATGATGTACCATAATCTCTTAATCACTTTGCCATTTCTGGATATTTACATGGCTTCTAATTTTTTGGGGTTGATATATATATATATATATATATATATATATATATATATATATTCTCATGCTGCAGGAAATACTTTTGTGCATACTGATTTTTTTCTTTAGTGCAGTTGCCCAAATTACTTAAAAAACACCAAATAGAATAAAATTTCCCATGAAATGTCAAACTAACCAAGAAGTGTAGAAAGAAAAGAGGTTCATAAACTGACCGACCTAGCTGGGAATGCAGTCCCAGTTCCTGGAGACCCCCTGCTCCCCCTGAGGGAAGCCACTGTTCACCAGCAAAAGTTCACTGAAGTCATCAGTGCTATGCATATCCTAATGTAGCTTTGTCTCTTCATCTGGGGTCTATGCAGGTTGGTTGGTTTTTGGCTGTTACAGTGCTACACTGAACATCCTTAGACATGTCTCCCAGTCCTAGGGCACATGCAAGAATTTCTCTAGACCAGTTTCTCAACTTTGACACACTAGACGTGTTGGGATGGATCACTGTTTGTGGTGGGGCTGTCCTGTGCATCATGGGATGTTTAGCAGCATCCCTGGCCTTGACCTACCAGATTCTGGTAGCACATCCCATTTGCAACAACCAAAAATGTCTCCAGACATCACCCAATGCCCCCTAGGGGACAAAACTGCCCTCCCACTGTGGAGAACCACTGCTCTCGTGTTTCTCGAGATTTGCTGCACTTTAGCATCACACGGGGGAACTTTAAAAATATTCCATGCCCAGATTCACCCAATCCAGTGAAATCAGAACCCCTGGGGCCCACTGCCAACACTGGTTCTCCTGTTGCCTGCACACTGGGATCATCTGTGAGCGTTAAAAAATACTGGTATCTAGGCCATATGCATAACAGTTTTGATTTAACTGATCTGGAATGGGGCCAGGCATTGGGATTTTTTTTTTTTTTAGTTGAAATCATCTTATGATTTATATATTTTTATATTATTAACTTCAGGAGTACAAAACAACATAATGATTAAACATTTACACACCTCACAAAGTGATAGCACCAATGAGTCTACTACACATTTGACACCATACACAGCTATTACAATACCATATAGTCATATTCCCTATGCTGGACTCTTTAACTCATTACTATCTATATCTATATCTAATCTATATAAATATTTTCTTTCTTTTTTTTTTTTCTTATTGTTAAATTTATTGGGGTGACATTGGTTGGCAATATAGTTTCCAGGTGTACAACTCTACATTACAGATTTATTTTTATTGTTTTTGACAGAGAGAGAGAGAGAGAGAGAGAGAGAGAGAGAGAGAGAGAGAGAGACTGACAGACAGAGACAGACAAAGAGAGTGGGGAAAGCCCAGAGCAGTCTCCATAGTTGTACATCACTAGTTTTCTAGATAGTTTCATTCCACAGGTGGGCTCAGGGCTGCGCAGGGCAGGAACTGGGCCCAGGGCCTCCTGCATGGGAGGTGGGCCCCCGTGAGCCAGGGACCTCCCATATGGGAAGCATGCCCAGGGTGGGGGACAAACCGGGGGCCTCCCACATGGGAAGCTCACCCAGTGAGAACTGAACTGGGTGCACACCCCAGTTCAGCATATGGGTTCTCCCAGGCCGGGGCTGAAATTCAATCCTTGGACCCAGGGGCTGCAAAGCGAGTGCTCAACCCGCTGAGCCATCCTGGCATCCCGGGATTTTTAAAAGCAAAGCCTTGGGTGAGTCTAAGGTGCAGCCACTGGGGTAAATGCCTATGAGCAGAATTGCTGGACTGCTGGGCTCCACTTTACTAAGTAATGGCAAACTGTTTACAACCATGTCAACTTGTTCATGTCTGCCTTCTTCCTCCACTCATCCTCCAACACTGAGCTCCGTAAAGGCAGGGTTGGCCTCATTTACCTTTAGTTTCCTGTTCCCTAAACTAGTAGTTAGTATATAGTAGCTGCTTAATGTGTATTAGTTGTTGACTGATTGGGAGTGGGTTATAATTTTGTTGTAATTTAAAGTCATCTTGTTGTTGGAGACAATAGGGAGAGAAGTGAGGTGCCTGGCCCTGGCCGTGTAACCCCATATGCTGAACTGCAGCAGAACTGATCACCACCAGGATGGCTCAGCGGCAAAGGTTCTCACCTCCCACGTAGGAGGCCCTGGGTTCGGTTCCCACTGTGAGGCCCCATATCCACCTGTGTGGAGTGAAACCACGTCACGACTAATGATGTACAACTATGGACACTTCCCCAACAACCCTCAACTTCTCTCTCTTTCAAAACCAACAACAAAAAAGAGAATTTATCCTCAACAAAGTATTTCACAATAACTTGGGTGCTGGTGAGAATGCTGAGGCATCAGGAAGAGATTGAATTAGACTTAATATAGTTATTAGGGCAGAACGTGTGAGATGTTCACCAACACCAGAAGTGTCTCTGGAAGTGTCTTGGTCACACTGGAACCAGAGCTGGCACAGAGCAGACACTCTCCAAACGTTCATGCCATCGAATCCCATCCAGTAAGGACGGAACGTCGCTTTCTGGAGGAGGCACACGTTATGCAGCCAGATCAATATAGGTTCCTTTCTTTCCTCCAAAGTGGAAATGAGGGAAAGACAGCTTTTACTTATTATTAAAAGTCACATGTACGCATTGTAATAATAAAAACAACAACAACAACACTCACACAGGCAATGGAAAAATATATCTAAAAGGCAGTTCTTAAAAAAAAAGAAATACCATCACCCAGAAATAACTACTATTAACATTTTGATAATTTTTTTTTCTAGACTGTTTTTTTTTTTTTTTTTTAAATAAAATCATGGTCTAATGCTGTTTTGTACCTGGATATTTTGCACGTGGTCACGTATGATCAGATGCATGAGGGCTGCCACCTGTACCCACAGGGAATTAAGCCCGGGAACAGGAAGAGAGAGGGGATTCTGAGCAGCCCCACTGCTCTCACCCTTTGCACACCCACCACTGGGTAAGCCGTGCAAGGGTCTGGAAGGCATGGCCAAAGGGCCAGCTGCCCACCCACCCTCTGTCCCTGGAAATGCGTGGCCCCAGGCCTACCCCTGTCCCGCCCAGCCCTTCCCTCTGGGTCCCTGTAAGTGGCAAAACTATGCTGTGGACAGAGATATGTGAGCCTGGGGCCTGTCACTCTTCACAACACTAACACATCTTTGCTGTTCTCTGAGAGCTTGGCACATAGTAGGTGCTCATACACATTTGTCACTGCTTTCTCTGCTCAATACGATTATAAATAGGGACTAGTCCCGAACTGCCTGGAAATACATGTGTAGCAATTAAAAACATTTTGTAATTAAATTCTGATGGAGATTTATACCCTTCAAATATTTGTGGATGAGAGACACAGACAGTGCTTCTGAGACCTGGGATTAAAATGATGAGCTATGAACCTCAAAATTATGAAACTCCCGATGACAAATAAGGTATTGGCTCCTGACCAATGTCCACACAGCTATAAAGATTCACACAATTGATACTAATCAGAGAAAGGTTGTCCTGCCATCTCTTTAGCCCACGCCAAATCCTGATACAGGCTGTGATATCTTTAAAAAAGGAAGAGACAAAAAGGAAGAAAAGAAAGGAAGAGAAAAATAGAGGCCTGTTGCACTAGAATGTTTTGGGCCCAGGATGAGGAGGCTTAGTATGCAGCCTCAGACACTGGCTGGCTGTGTGGTCTCAAGAAATCCTTAAACTTTGCTGGGCTCAGTTTTCTCATCTGTAAATGGAGACTAATAATAATAGTACCGCCCTTAATGGATTGCTGTGGGAATTCAATGAAATATGTATACAAGAGAGTTTTATTGCCTTAAGGTACTTTACACATGAAAGCTTGGTTAATTTAAAATTAGCAAGAAGAAGCATTTTTTGTTGTTGTTGTAAGTGTCACTTATTTTATAGCTTAGGAAGTAAATGTGACCATGGAAAACACAAAAGATTTCGAAATGGGCCTACCTGGGTTTGAATCCCATCTTTACCAAGGTAAATGTAACCTGGTTGGTAAAACTGTTAGCAGAACCTAATAAAGCTGAATATATGAGGGCTGTCCAGAAAGTCTCCAGCCACGTCACTGTTCCTGTTACACTGACAATGGTTGCATTTTTTCCTGAGTGCCCTCGTATGTGTATAAGACCCAGCAGTTCCCTCCCAGGAGTAAACCAAACAGGAGAGCTTACACAAAAGACAAGAACTACATGTTCAAAGCAGCCCAGCATTTAAAAAACCCATCCCTGGATCCTACTAAATGTTCATTAAATTAGTTTTCTATTGTGGCATAATAAATTGCCACAAAATTAGTGGCTTCAAAGCACACATTTTTTTTTTTAAAAGATTTATTTTATTGATTTTTGACAGACACAGAGAAACAGAGAGAGAGACAGAGAGAAGTGGGAGGGCCCAGAGCAGTTTCCATAGTTGACGGCATTAGTTTTCCATATAGTTTCACTCCACAGGTGGGCATGGGGCTGTGCAGGGCAGGAACTGGGCCAGGAGCCTTCCACATAGGCCCTGGCAAGAGCTGAACTGGGGGAACACCCCAGTTCAGCATGTGGGTCCACATGGGCCTGGACCAGGATTGGATCCTCAGTCCCCGGGGCCTCAAAGAAAGCACTTAACCCGCTGAGCCATCCCAGCTTTCCCAAAGCACACATTTTTAATCTGTTTCTGTGAGTCAGGACTTTGGGCATGAATTTTCTTCAGAGTCTCAAAAAGCTGCAATTCAGGTGTCTGCCAGGCAGTGGTCTCATTTCAAGGCTCTCCTGGGGAAGAGTCCACTTTCCAGCTCATGTGGTTGCTTGGAATTTCTGTGGCTGTAACCCTCAGGGCCTCAGTTTCTTGGTGGATGTCAGTTAGAGGCTGCCCCTCTGTTCCTTCCCACATGAGCCTCCTCAAAGCCAGCAAGGGAGAGAGTGTACTTGCAAGATGGGGTCGCCATCCTTCGTAACGTAATTTCAGAAGTGAATTCCATCACTCTTGCTGTATTCTGTTAGCTGGAATCAAGTCACACTACCACAGGGTGGGACCACACAGAGGCGTGGTCACCAGGAGGTGGGCATCACAGGGGCCACTGCAGTGTCTGTTCACCACACCCATCAACAGTAGAATGAATAAACGAAGTGTAATATCATGCAGTGGACTATTCTACAGCAATGAGAATGACCAATCTCAACCTCATGCAACGATAGGAACAAATCTCCAAACACTATGAAGTGAAAGAAGTCAGACATGGAAGAGTTCCTGCGGTGTGATTCCATTCTATAACATTCAATAATTGTGAAAAACAACTTCTGTTGTAAGAAGTCAGGTTGGCTGTTACTCAGGAGTCGGGGATAAGCTACAAGGGGTGGGTAGTCATGCTATGTTTCTTGATCTGGATGCTGGCTACAGGGGTGTGTTCACTTACTGAAAACTCTTCAGGCTAGGTTCACTTTTCAGTATGTATGTGATGCATCAAAAGTAAAAAAAAAAAATGACCCAAGAAGAAGTGGAAAACCTGAATAACCATGGATGACACAGAAATAATAAAAGAGCTCTGACTATTCCCTAACCATACCCTCCAACCCAAGGCACCTTGAACTGAGTCATAAACATGGCTCTGGGCAACCCAATTTCACGAGACATTCTCCCAGTTCTTCGCCCACTCAAGGCTAGCTGATGGTTTCACACTGCATTCAAAATCAAATTCATACTCCCAGCCATGGCCCACAGGACCTTTTGTATTCCATCTGCTATCTAGTTCCACCCTCTCATCCCATGCCTCCCCCCTCCCCCATTGCTCCAAGGCCTGTCACACTTGGCATCTTTCAGTCCCTCTAGCGTGCCAGGCTCTTCCCCACCTCTAGGCACCTGCACACGTTGTTCTCTCTGCTTGGAATGCGGTTCCCGTGTTCACCTCATCTTTCAGCTGGCCGCTGCCTTCACATTGTTACCTCTCCAAGAGGTCGATCCTGACCCAAGCTCTTTCTCTTACCCTCACCTCTCTGGTTCTTTCTTTCCTCTGTTGTAGACTGTTGTTTCCATCATAGCACCTACCACACATGTATAGCTAGTCTAGTATTGGAGATTGGATTTGCTTCTTTCTTCTCCTCTAGATGGCAACTCCATGACTGAGGGGCCCCATGTGCCTTGCTCTTCCTCCTACCCCACGGTCTACAGTGGTGCCCGGCCCATCGTAGACATTGGGTGAAGAGCAGCACCTGGTCCTCTCACATCTCCCAGTTCATGTGTCCTGTGAGAGACAGACTGGCAGAGGCTGAGGGGCATCTCTGAACCGTTTCCAGATTCTAAAGTCACTTTGTAGCCCGGATCCAACCAGTCGTGGCCAGAGGCACTGAGCTGTGAGGCAGTGCTGGAAGGCAGTGGGAGGGGCTGCAGAAACCACAGCACGACGTCCTCCACCACTTCCTATGAGACGTTTCTTTATCCTTGGAGCCTAAGCCAACTCCTTGCCTACCTTTCAGGGTGGATTGCTTTGGTGAAACCAACACTGCTCTGTATGTCTTTTCTCCCCAAGAGACAGCAACAGATGGCTGATCCCCAAGGCTGCTGGCAGCCAGAGCTCTCCTCAGAGCCTGGCTGTGAAGATGGGGAGACGTGCTGTCACCCTGGGACGGGACATTAGTCAACTGAATCGATACCATGTCTGCTAGACACAGGGGAAAGAGAAACAGATCTGCTCCTGTGTGAAAGGCTGTAGGCTTTTCCAAAATGGAACAAGAAATGGCAGGAGTAGAAAGCAAAACAAGCACACAAACAATAGTGGGTGTTCTTTGTCCTTGGTTTCACCCTCTATGTTTTCAATTGCCAAGCACAGGGCTACCTTAAACAAGGGCCTCAGGTCAGTCACAGAAATGGTGTTCGGCCACCAGAGGGATTATTCTGAAATTCTAAACTATTACATGACCCACTTGTTAACACCTCGTCACCCAAAGCAGGTTTTTCAGCCGTGGTTTGAAGCTATAGCATTCTTGGCTTGGAGCAGTTGTGAGCTATATCCCAAATAACTTGTTACTCTTAAAAGTTAAAATATGGCTACATATGACTTGTAATTTTTAAAAATTAGACATTTCTGATTTTTTAATTAGAAAATTTGAAATTAGACACACATACATGGTATGCTTATAATAGCACAAATTGTAAATGTCTCAAATGTCCACACCAACAGGGGAATGATGAATAAACTGTGGTATATTCACACAATGGAATAGTACTCAGCCTTAAAAAAGAACAAGTTACTAATACCACAGCATGGAGGAATCACATAAACATATTAATGAGCAAAGGAAACTAGTCATTTCTATCAAATGACAGCTCAGAGAAAAGTATTTTAATCTAAACTAAAGTCGGAACAGTGGTTGCACCTGTGGGGTGTGTGTATTCACTGGGAAGGGAGCCTGCTGGGATGCTGGGCAAGTTCTATACTTTTATCCGAGTGGATTACACAGATGTACATAGATCTATGTAAAAATCATAGAATCTGTGCACTGTTGTCCCATTAAAAACAGTGGCTTTAAAGTTATCCCCGTGGTAAATCATCTCATCATTCTCACTAGAATTGTGAAAAACTTCTGGGGGGGATGAGAAGAAGGGGTGAAGGTAGAGTTAGTGTGTTTGGAATTGCACAAGAGTGGAGTGTCCACGGAGGTTGTATTGATGGAGGCAATACACTCTGTCCCCCTTGACCTAGAGCAGGGGTGTCAAACTGGAGGCCTGGGGCCGCATAAATTTTTTGTGGTCCACGATGCTCTGAAATAAAATGAAAATAGAAAAAATTGTTATGAAGAAAATAGCACTTAGGGGAGATCGAGGCAATACCGTACACACAATTCCCTCGTTAACCCTTTAACTACTGAAGATGAGTATACATGTGGCCCAGTGCCTTTCCTGGGGGCCTGTGGGCGTGTATAAACGCGCTGACTCAGTTCCGGAGACGTTTGTAAATGTGATGTGGCCCGCGTGAATCTTGCCTGTTGCACCAAATGGCCCGTGTTTTAATTGAGTTTGACACCCCTGACCTAGAGAAAACAGTGGACTTCACAATGCCCTGCATGATTTGGCCACTTCTGGCCCCCACAACTGTATCATTCTTGGTTCCCCAAACATTCCCTGTGGTTCATAACTTCTGGAACTATAAGAGAATAAACTTCTGTTGTTTTAAATCACTAAGTTTGTGGTAATTTGTTACAGTAGCCATTGGAAACTAGTACAATTACAATTATTCCTGTTATTATTTTCTATATCTCTTCCTTCCCTTTATTTATTTATTTTTGTCTGCCTTCAAGAAGACATCTGTACACAAAAATTAGGCTGACCAGACGCACTAGTTTAAATGGGACAGAAAGCAATGGTGCTGTCCCATTGCAAAAGGTACGTATGGTCAGCCTAGTCTCACTGCGCTAAACTCACGGTGTCAGCAGGCTGACCTTAGGCTCTGTTTGCAATGGGACAGTATTGCTGTTTTCTGCCCCATTTAAAACGGTACATCTGTTTACCAAAAAGAACACTAAATTGTGTTTATTCCTGCTTAAAAAAAAAAAAAGGTACATCTGGTCAGCCTAACAGAAATCAATTAAAAATGGATTAAAGACTTTAATGTGAGGCCTACAACTGTAATCTCCTAGAATAAGACATAGGGGAAAATTTTCTTGATATTGGCCTTGGCAATGATTTCTTGGGTATGATACCAAAAGCACAGACAACAAAAGCAAAAATAGACAACTGAGACGGCATCAAACTAAAAAGCTGCTGCATGGCAAAGAAAGAATCAACAGAGTGAAAAGTTAGCCTATAGAATGGGAGGAAGTATTTCATAGATGTAAATCATACATCTGATAAGGGGTTAATATCTAAAAATCTATAAGAAACTGCTACAACTCAACAGCAAAAAAAATCCCAAGTAACTGCAGCATTATTCACAATAGCCAAGGTATGAAACCACCCAAATGTCCATCGATAGATGAATGGATAAAGAAAATGTGGTATATACATACAATGTATCTATCGATGAATGGATAAAGAAAATGTGGTATATATATACAATGGATGATTACCTTAAAAGAGAAGGAAATCCTGCCATTCCTGACAATGTGGATGACACTATACTAAGTTAAACAAACCAGAGATAGGACACATACTTTGTGATTCTACTATATGTAGTATTTAAAATAATCGAACTCCGAGAAGCAGATAATAGAGCGATAGTTGCCAGGGACCCAGGGGAAGAGGAAACGGGGAGTTGACTGAGCTTCAGTGATCCAAGATGAGTAAGTTCTAGAGATCTGCTGTATAACACTGTGCCTGTGGTTAACAACCATGTATTGTGCTCTTCAAAATTTGTTAAGAGAGTAGATCTCATGACAAGTGTTCTTACCACAAAAAGCACAGTGAAAAACAAAAGAAAAAGCAAACAAGCAAACAAACAAAAAACCAAAGGAACACAAGGAAACATTTGCGGCGATGGGTATACTTATTACCTTGACTGTGCTGATGGCTCCGTCGGTGTATGCAAAGGTGACCAGACGTCCCGCTTTTGGTGGGACAGTCCCAATTTTTAACAATTTGGCCCGCGTCCCACGGCGTTTTAAAAAAGTCCCGATTTTTGGAAAGAATGCACAACAAGCTAGGGAACGGCGGGAGATAGACCAAATTTTTAATCAAGAACCCCCTCCCGCCAGGTCAATGGTGTCCCGCTTTACCAATGTTAAAATCTGGTCACCTTAGTGTATGCATATGTCTAAACTCAACAGATTGTATGCATTAAATATATTCAATTTTGGATATATCAACTATACCTCAATAACACTGAAAAAAAAAACAAGTTATTGAGCTTGAAAATCTCCCCCTTTTCCTGCTGATCCTTTTTAGAAGGAGAACTTCGATGCCTGCACCTCCATTTCTGTACCACCCCTCCATTTAGAATTCAGCAAAATTCTCCTGGGGCCACATGTATCAGACTCACTCTGACAGGTGGGGCTGGGGGTTGAGGGGGCTTTAAATGTAGATCTGGACCCCAATTTAGATTTACTCATTCCAAAATCTTAGGAGAGGGGCACAGGGTATAAAAACTCCAGTAAAACAAGCAAGCAAACAAATAAACAGCACCTCTGAAGGTTCTTTTTTTTGAAGATTTATTTTATTGTTTGAAAGAAGGTAAAAGACAGAGAAAAAGAGAGAGAGAGAGAGAAAGAGAGAGACAGAGAGAAGGGGGGAGGGCCCAGAGCAGTCTCCATGGTTGTACATCATTAATTGTGAAGTGGTTTCATTCCACACAGGTGGAGGTAGGGCTGTGTGGGGGACCAAACTGGGGGCCTCCCATACAGGAGGTGAGAACCTTGTTGCAGAGCCATCCTGGTAGTTACCAGTTGTGCCGAAGTTCAGCACATGGTTTTACACATGCCGGGGCTGGGAATCGAACCCCAGACCTCACGATTGTGAGGCAAGCGCTCAACTGCTGAGCTATCCTGGCATCCCCTGGAGATTCTTACGTGAAAGTTTAAGAACCACTGTTTGCACGCAAAATGCATCCTGAATGGAATTTTTAATAAATACTGTTGCACAATCTACAAGTTCCAGCAGAGGGGGATGTTACTGCATGAAAGAAAAGGCCTTGGGCAGGAAAAATGGATCTGACAAGCTCCACATTCCAGAGCAAGAAAATGAAGACGTTTCCTGTGAAAGGATGGCCACCTGTGAAAGGCTTTCTCCACACCCCACCCTCTTAGAGATCTCAGAGGAGAATCCAGGGACTTTGTAGGACAAACATTGGCCGATACTGTTCACATTCCAAGATTTGGGAAATTGTCAAAGCTCAAAGCTGTTAAATTATTAAGGTCTTTGTTTTTAAGGAAACTACTTTGACACCCATTGACATGTCAAGTGTGCGTTTCATTCTAAGTTGGTTCATTTTCATTACCATGCCCGGCACTGTTTCCAGGAAGCTGTGAATGAAGCTGCATGTTTTTTAATGCCTTGAAACCAGAGACCATCGCAAAGTGGCGATCGCTCTTGGATTCAGTTTGTGCTCACGTTTCTGCATCTTTAGTGGTGAGGCTTACTCCCTGCATGAAGAACTGCATAGATGAGAATTCTAACTGGAAGAGGGAGAGAAACAAACATATCAGCAGCAGCTGCCCTGTGCAAGCAATTTATACACTAGAGACATTACCGGTAGTCCTCCCAGTCTCTCTGCACAGTATGGATTGTTTCTCAGTTTTAAAGGGAGGGTAGCTCAGGATCAAATGGGCTAGGAAAACTGCCCAGGTCTTTGGGGCAGTGAGAAAGTGCCAGAATCAAGATCTGAATCTTGGTCTAGCTGACTCAGTAGAAAGCAAAAGAAATAATCGTTTCAACCTCCTGTTACCTAAACAAGAGGAGGTTTATTACTTTTAGTCAAAAGGATGGAAATGTGACAAACAAAATAATACGTGCTTGAGCTGAAGATGAGGTCCAGTTCCCCTCAAAGCTTATCCCAGGAAGTAAGCTCCGTGGACTGCCCTGCTGGGGAAATTTTACACCTAGTTTGACTCTGACCATCAAAATTTCTCCCTTCCTTGGGTCAGTCTTATAGTTTCTACCCAAGGTATTTGGGGCAGGCAGTTTGATGGCTTCTAAAGATGTCCACAGGTGAATCCCTCAAACCTGTGAATGTTTTCTTATTTGGAAAAGGGGATTTTGCAGATGTGGTTGAATTAAGGACCTTGAGATGGGGAGATGATAATGGATTAGCTGGGTGGGGCCAATGCCATCAGAGTCCTCATAAAAGGGAGGGAGGAGGGTGAGAGTCAGAAAGGGAGCTGTGATGATGGAAGCAGGGTCAGGAGTCAAGGGATGGAGGCGTGCTGAGAAACTGAAAAGGGGAAGGAAGTCATTCTCCCCTAGAGACTCCAGAAGGAACACAGCCCTGCTGACGTCTTGATTTTAGCCCAGTGAGACCCATTGGACTTCTGACCTGCAGAACTATAAAACAATAACTAGGTGTTGTTTTAAGCCATTAAGGTTATAGTAATTTGTTATAGTAGCCATGAGAAAATGACATAGAATCCCAACATTTTTTTTTATCATATACACCCACAAGTAAAAAAACAAACATTTGTATTGCACAGATACATCATGTATAAGACAAACAAAAATATAGAAATTAAACAGAATAAAATAAAGAGGACATAAGAAATATTTCAAGATGCATTTTTAAGTTTAAATGTATGAACAGTACAAAAAGCTTTTTTTGGCTGTCATTAAAATTATTTGCATTATTAATATTTAAAGATTTCTTTTATTGTTTTTTGAGAGAGAGATAGAGAGAGAGAGATAGAAGGGGGAGGGCCCAGAGCAGTCTCCATAGTTGCATGTTTTCAGTTTTTGAGACATAGTTTTACTCCACAGGTGGGCGTGGGGCCTGGCAGGGTGGAACTGGGCTTGGGGCCTCCTGCATGGGAGGCACACCCCCGAGAGCCCGGGGCCTCCCACATGAGAGGCATGCCTTGGGCAGTAGCTAAACCAGGGGCCTCCCACTTGGGAAGCTTGCCCTGGTGGGAACCGAACAGGGGTGGGAAGCACACCCCAATTCAGCATATGGGTCAGCTCGGGCTGGGGCCGGGACTGGGACTTGATCCTGGGACCCCGGGGCTGCAATGGAAGCCCTCAACCTGCTGAGCCATCCTGGCTTCCCCCAAATTATTTGTATTATAATATTAATATTTTTTAATAAGAGTGAAGGATTAAATAGGCTTCATGACATTTAAAACTCTTTTAGCATTTTTTTTTTCAATTTATTGTTAAATTTGATGAGGTTGCATTGGTTGGTAACAATTAGACAGTTTACAGATGTTCAAGTCCACCTCACATCATTCATGCATCGTATTATGTGCCCATCACTCAGTATCAGTTCCCCTTCCATCACCTTATATCTAGTGCCCACTCCCCCCCACCCCCAC